>JAOTQJ010066604.1:0-13444 GCA_025642045.1 Solanum sejunctum | reverse complement strand
CACTCCACCCCATACATCAACGCAGGCCTAACCACCACTCTGTAGAATTTGCCCTTAAGTTTGGGTGATATCTTTTTGTCACACAATACTCCAGAGGCCAGCCTCCATTTAGTCCAAGCGGCCCCAATACGATGTACGACATCCTCATCAATGTCACCACTACTCTGGATGATGGACCCCAAATAATTTTAAGTGGGGATATAGTAGCATCATTTCCAAAAAAATAGGCTCTAGAGTTGAATCAAACTATTACTTTATACAGCGATTATAAATACTTGAGCAGCATACAAGTACTACAATATCATAACACATGCAAAATTGAATCGAACTATTAATTTGTACAGTAATTTATTTATAAATAGTGAACAAACACATTTTTGTCTAAGTTATTGTACTGTTTCTATAATTTGATATTTCTTCATTTGCCATTGTTCCAAAATAAATATGAACTTAGCATATAAATACCATATAATTTCTTGGGATTCTTGAATTCATCTTCTTGAAATCCTAGGTTATGATTTAAGACTCTATTAGAGATTCATGAATAGTTGGAAAGATTTGGATTGGGTAGATTAAAATTTATGAAGAATAACTTACCTTGAGGATGAATTTTGAAAGTTAAACCTAACTTGATGGCTTTCTTGATGATTCTTGACCGTTTATGTTTCAGAGTTAAGAGGAGGGATTTAAATTGTGAAAACTGATATTCTATGTGTTTTGGGACCTTAAATAGACCCCCAAAGATTTTAGGATGAAAGTACCCTCAAAGTAAAAAGAAAAACACGTCATTCACTTATCCAGTAAGGGTCTGCGTCAAGTCTGTGACGTGAAGCTGTCGTGAACTTTCAGACAGCTCGACACCCTTTCACTAAAATGGTCATAACATTTTACTTCGAACTCTGATTAAGCTGAAATTAGATGCGTTTGAAAGCTAATTCAAATGTCTTATACTTTAGGAGATATGGTCATTTCATGTTTACGCTTCTATCTACTCGTACGAAAACATAGTTGCTTGAGATTCTTTTGACTTGACTTGATGTAAAAGATCTCTTATTCTCATTTATTGAACTTAGGAGGGGTTGGGAAAGATGTGAAAATACCCCTCACGAAATAAACGAAAATCAGCCTTGGAATTTACATAGATCCGCGATGCGCCTCGAGCGTGGACCAGTGTATTTTCTTTGATAAATCCTTTGAATGATTGTTTCCAAATCCCATCAAAAAATCAAAAAATAAAGTTAAGTCTGCATTTAGGGCACGTTACGACCCTGATGCGTATAGACACTGTCTTAGCTTTTGAATCAAAAAATTATTTTTCAATCCGGTTACTCTAAAATTCGAACGAGATCATTTTCTTACTCAATATTTTGTGCTAATTGCACATCCGGTCTCAGATTTATAAATGGAGCATGAAAAGACGTGTTATAAGCACATCCCTCCTCTAGGAAAATTTTGGTAATTTTGCCAAGTGTTACAAAATCGTTATATTATACTTTGTTCAAATTTAAATATCTAAAAACTTCAATTCTTATAGTTAAGATTGCATTTTTCTGAGCACTCATCATTCTATGTTTAGCAAAATTCAATAGATTTTTAAAAAATATATATTTTAAATAAACAAAAAAAGAGATGAACACGCCAAAAAAAAGCATATAACCTTTCAAAATTTCATAAAAGATGCGTATTTTCTGAATCTTAAACCAATGGTTGAAATAATTATAGGCTTTTTGTAACTCTCACAACTTTAATTGACTCCGATCATTTTGCATAAATCAAATTATTTTAAAAAGAGTAATAAATACTAACTAAATATGATTTTTGTTCTATAAAAACATGCCAAAATTGATTGATTTACTCTTAGGAATTATTTCCTTAAAAAGTCGACTCTACATTTAGTTTTTTTTCCTAATATCTAGGAATCATTACATATGTATAGGGTTTTAAAAAAATTAATTTTATATTGCATCTTAAATTGTGAATTTATAGATGACCATCACTGTCATTTAAAAGTTGTTTGAATTTGAATCAATTTACGAAAGTTGTTTTTGCCTAAAATGATTATTTTAAATTAGACTTTCTTTCCCTTTGCTTATTTTTAAAAATTATATTTTCTAAAAAAGTCATTAAAAACGTATTAGGGAGAGTTGGTGTTTCTGTAGTTTTCTCTTTTTTTATTTTTTATGATGTTGACATGTAGGCACTATTATCTCTCCTATTATATATATATAAAGAGAGAGATATTATATATAGAGCAAGATTAGGGCATGGTATAGCTTTTGGTTAACTACTACATTAGTTGATTATTTTTTTAATTAAATTTTGGGCTCGAGGCTTATATATTAATATAATAAAATAGTTGCCATTGTTTTTATTACAAGCATGACCCAACCCAAAAAAGACGTGTCTGACCCTACAAAGTAGGGTTTCTAGATTCATTTATTATATTCCTTTACTTTTCTTTCTTGTCCATCGAACTTTCTAATGTATCCAACAATCTGTGGCGGCATTCCTACTTGGTTCTTCTACTTTGGGCGTTTTCAGCTTCATCCTCGTGCTTTTCTTGTAAGTAGCTTTATTTTTCTATGTCTTCCTTCATAAGTTGTTCAAGGTACTAATTTTTTTGATTATCCAGTGTACCTTGCGATGCTCCTTATTGGCCATCTCCCCAGATTCTCTTGGTGAATAAGATCTATCTCTCGTGCTTCTCTGTTAAGCTCGACATGTAAGTTGCTTCAACTACCCCTTATTTTCTTTCATCATTCTCCTTTCTTCTTCAATGGCTCTCACACTCTGTAACAATAATGGTGACATCTCTATGGATATGTCGAGAGGAGTATATATTTGTGTCATGCCTGGCTCAGTTCTCTCTTTTTTTGGAATGACCCCAAAAAGTGTCTAAAAATGTGCTTCGGAAGTGCCGAATTCATAATTTCCATATATCTCAAAATTCATGCGTGATATCAAAAATTCAACTTCATATACATGTTCAAGGGGCATAATTGAGAGGGAGATGGGTCTAACCCCAATTTTAGAGCAAACGAATCACAATTTTAATTTCCTGAAAATGCACTTTCTAGAGATAGTTCGTGCCCCTGGCGCAACGCACCTTGTTCACTCCCCTGTGTAATTTTTGCATAATTTTGTTGTCTCGATCCAAGGCTCTTGGTCTTGGGCCTAAGCCTCCTCATACATAAAAACACTTATGCTTAGTCATTTTTCAACCTCATATCGTTCAAGACATTTTCCAAAATCCTCTCAAACACTTGATAAGTATTTTACTCAAAATTCAAGTGTCAAAACTCAATTCGGATCTTAAGGATTTCACTCAAGCTTCTAGTCTCCATTTCCAATCTCATCGAGAAAACCTCCAAAGCTAAGGTATGGAGTTTCATTCATGGGTACCATTCATCCATGAAACCTAATCTTCCTTTTTATGAAAATTACATGTTTCCAAGTTGTGATGCTTATGGTATAACTCATTATAGACTATGATTAAAAGTTATGTTGGGGTTTCATGAAATGTTAATTGAAAATACATGTTTATCTATTTTAAGCTTATACTATGAGATGGTTTTTTTGTTGTGACTATGCATATTTTGAGCTATGAAACTATGATCTATAATGAGATTTGATAGAGGATTTCAATGTATCTTAGATGAAGGTGGTACCAAGTGTTGGTGGGATAATTTACATTGATTTTCTCACATGATTTCACTCTTGAATTGTATGATTTTACACTAGTATTGTACACCCACCAAGTGTTTGGTAAAATATTCGGTGTAGGGTTCTTGAGTTATTGAAGGTCTATCGCATGGCTTATGGTGATGAAAGGAATATATATGTGTGTGTTTAAATCATGTAAAGCACCTATGACATTGTAAGTGAATTGTTGGGCTCTCATGTTTATTGTGTTCTTGGGAAAATGAAGAGTTCTTTCTTGATACTTGAATGTGATGGTTTGATGAGCTAATAGGTACCCCTACCTAAAAGAATATATCGTAAAGTAGGGATAACCACAGAAAAGAGCATACCGTAAGATAGAGTAACTCATTGTTCCTACCTAAAAGATTATATCATAAGGTAGGGATAATCTACCAAAAGGCCCATACCATAAGGTAGAATGACTCATAGCTCCGACTTAAAAAATTATATCATAAAGTAGGGACAACCTACCGAAAAGGACATGTCGTAAGGTAGGATCTCTCTTGCCAATAAGATCATATCATAAGGTAAGTACACCTATCTTCTTACCGAAGATATTATATCATAAGGTAAGGATACTTAAGGACTTCTATCGATGAGGCCATGCCATAAGTTAGAATCAATAGTGACTTTTATCAAAAGGATTGTATCATAAGGTAAAAGTCATCTCATACTACCTACCCAAAGGACCATGTCGTAAAGTAGGGCTATCGGCAGCACTCTCTGAAAAGGGCTATATCGTAAGGTGAATGGGTAACTACTTGGCCATTCTCAAGCATGTTTGTGAAAGGGTTGAGCATACTTATACTCCACATTGTGTTTACATTCTTGATTATGACTAAGCATATTTTACTTCAAGCATTGATCATGCATGCAATATTAATATTATACCATCACTTGCTTATGCTTATGCATTTTGACTATATTATATATCTCTTGTTGCATTGTATCCTACATACTTAGTATATTAAAATATACTAACACATACTCTATGCCTACTTGACCATCCTCTTCCTCCACATGGCTAGTACGATTTCTCTCTTAGCAAGTTAGCCATCCCTCAACTCCGAGGACATACTTCTCTTGATTTATATCATTTATTGATTCTTCTTACGTTGGGTATTTTTTATTATGAGGGTGATCCCGGTTGCTTGTCTTGGCCCCCGCTAATTTCTATGTTCAGAGGTGTTGTTAGACAAGTTATGTAATAATGCTATAAGCTTGACTCTCTTGATGTTTTATGATATGAAAGATTTTTCTTATTACCTTTGCTATTATTTCTACTCTTTTATTGCTATTTAGCTACTTCCGTGACCAATGATATGTAATGATATGATAGGAGGCTTGATTGGGTTTCTTTCGAGTTTCCCATTTATTGTGTCACGTCTAGGCCCTAGTTTGGGTCATGATAAACTTGGTATCAGAGCACTAGAGTTGTTAATGGTCCTCTACGAAGAAGAGAAGTGGGAGTCTAAGATGACTCGATTTGAGGGTGACTGATTTCAACAAGATTTCATGTTTCATGGTAAGGATCCTTCAGTTCTCTAAATAAGAGAGTTGCTAAGGAAGGGATATCTAACCCAAGGCTCCAAAAAGGTGGTGAGAGGGTGGCTCATCCTAGATGCCCAAAATGTGTGAGAAAATATGGTGGCACATGTTAGAGGAACACGGGAGTATGCTTTGGGTATGATGAGATGGGCCACAAAATTCTGAATTGTCCATATGCTCAAAATAAGGGTAAAGGTGATGATGTTAATCAAGGGGGTGCTCCAACACATAATCTCTTCTTTGCTCGTCAAAGGAGGTAAGGATGGGATGAGATGCCCGATGATGCTACCGATATGTTAAGGGTTTTCTTGATTTTTTGTCGTGTATGTTGTGATAGATTCAGGAGTCGCTATTTCTTACATGATTCGTTTTGTTGGTAGTAAGTTTCATGTGTATCCTTATTGCGTAATGTTTTGTCTTGTGATTTGATTGAGCTTGGCATGGTGGGTTTGGAGGAGGTCTTGGGGTGGTGTTACTGCATGCATCAGCTATGTTTATGGATATCCTAAATAGGGTCTTAAAACCCTACCTTGGCATGTTTATGGTGTCCTTTAGTGATGGAGTATTGACATATTTAGATCTTGTGAATCATATGGGGGTAGTTTTTCAAATTTTGGGGGATGAGAGGTTATTTGCTAAACATGACAAGTGTGAATTGTGGGTAACAAGAAGGTGATTAGAGTTCCTTAAGGGTTATGATATGAATGTGCATTTTCGCCTCGGTAAGACTAATATTATGGTCGAGAACCTAAATAGGGTGTCTATGGGTAGCTTAGAATATGTTGATGATGGTAGCAAAAAGGTGACTAGGGAGGTCCATTGGTTGGTTAAATTGGGAGTTAGGTTGGAAGAGGTTGACTATGGTGGTGTAGTGGTAGTTAATGGTTCTTAATCTTTTTTGATTGAGGAGGTGAAGGCAAAGCTTGATCTTAAGCCCACCTTATTAGAATTGAATCTTTTGGTGTAAGGTGGTGAATTGGTGATTTTCTCCCAAGGGGGAGATGATGTTATTAGATACTAAGGTAGGCCATGTGTGATTGTGTTGATAATTGGGTTCATTTGGAAGTCACACCCATGGGGTGTGCTCCGGATTGACAAGAAAATGAATTGATTTCATGGTTTGTGAGTCCTTATAGAGTGTAGAGGAGGATTGATGAGGTTTGATACGAATTGGATTTGCCTATGGGCATGGTGATAGTTCGATCGATTCTTCATGCTTCTTGTTTGAGGGGATGTATTGGTGACTTTAGTGCTATAGAGCTCTTTGAAGTTGTGGGTATTATGGAAGATAAGTTGCCTTAGGAGAAGGTACCGATGGAGGTATTGGATGGAGGAGTATAAAAGTTGATTAATAAGGGTGTAGTACTCGTCAAGGCCCTTTGAAAGAATCGTCATGTTGATAGTGCCACTCGGGGAGCCGGAACGAGCATGGAGAAGCAATATTCATACCTCTTTCATTCTATTCAAGCTTATGATAACACATCAATTCCTTTGTATGATTTCATGTCTTATGTTTCAGCCCCTATGTTATTTGCATGCATTTCATGTTTATGTTGACAAGTCCATGATGATTTTCACATTTATGTCGAGATTTTGAAAAAGGTGTTTTAAATGTATTGTTGCATTCTTGTTGGGACTATTTCTTCATGATTACTCTTATTATGTACGTTTCTTTTACATTCAAGGACGAATGTTCCTAAGGGGAAGATATTGAAATGACCCTAAAAGTCTCCGAAAATGTGCCTCGAAAGTATCCGGATTCATAATTTTTATATATCTCAAAATCCATTTATGATATCAAATTTTCGAGTTCATATTCTTGTTCAGGGGACAAAATTGAGTGGGTGAGGGCCTAACCAATATTTTAGAGCAAATGAATCACAATTTTAATTTTTCAAAAATGCACTTTCTAGAGAGGATTCGCACCCCTGTGTAATTTTTTGCACGGTTTTGTTATCTCGGTCCGAGGCTCTTGGGTATTGGGCGTAAGCCTCCCCATATGTAACCTCTACTTAGTCATTTTTTAATCTCATATTATCCAAGACATTTTTCAAAACCCTCTCAAACACTTAGACAAGTATTTTGCTCAAATTTCAATTGCCAAAACTCAATTCGGATCTAAGAATCTCACTCCAGTTTCAAATCTCTATTTCCAATATTCAATAAGAAAACCTCCAAAGCTAAGGTAGTGGGTTTCATTCATGGGCACCTTTCACCCATAAAGCTTAATCTTCCTTTTTATAAAAATTGCATGGTTTCAAATTGTGTTGCTTATGGGTATTACTCATTATGGACTATGATTAAAAGTTATGTTGGGGTTTCATGAAATATTAATTGAAAATATATGTTTACCTATTTTAAGGTTATACTATGAGATTTTCATCTACTCTGACTATGCATGTTTTGAGCTATGAAACTATGGCCTATAAAGAGATTTAATGAGGAATTTCAATGTATCTTGCATGAGGGTGGTACCAAGTAATGGTGGGTTGATTTACATTGATTTTTCTTACATGATTTTACTCTTAAATTGCATAGTTTTACACTAGCATTGCACGCCCACCGGGTGTTTGATAAAATGTCTAGTTTAGGGTATTTGAGTTATTGAAGATCTATTGCATGGCTTATGAGTCAAGTGGCTTATGGTGATGAAAGAAATATATATGTGTATTTAAATCATGTAAAAAACCTATGGCATTGCAAGTGAATTGTTGGGCTCTCATGTTTGTTGTGTTCTTGGAAAAATGAGGAGTTCTTTCTTGATACTTGAATTTGATGGTTTGATGAGCTAATAGGTACCCCTACCTAAAATATTAAATCGTAAAGTAGGGACAATCTACCAAAAAGGGTAATACCGTAAGGTAGAGTAACTCATGGTTCCTACCTAAAAGATTATATCATAATGTAGGTATAATCTACCAAAAAGGCCATACCATAAGCTAGAATATAGTTCCTACTTAAAAGATTATATCGTAAGGTAGGGACAACCTACCAAGAAGGACATGCCGTAAGGTAGGATCTCTCTTGCCAATAAGATCATATCGTAGGATAAGTACACCCACCTTCTTACCAAAGAGATTATGTCATAAGGTAAGGATACTTAAGGACTTCTACCGATGAGGCCATGCTTTAAGGTAGAATCAATCATGACTCTTACCAAAAGGATTGTATCATAAGGTAATAGGCATCTCATACTACCTTCCCAAAGGACTATGTCGTAAAGTAGGAATATTGGCAACACTCTCTGAAAACGGCTATACCACAAGGTGAGTGGGTAACTGCTTGTCCATTCTCAAGAATGTTATTGTAAGGGTTGAGCATACTTATACTCCACATCGAGTTTATATTTCTTGATTATGACTAATCATATTTTACTTCAAGCATTGATCATGCATGTTATATATTGATATTATACCATCACTTGCTTATGCTTATGCATTTTGACTATGTTGCCTATCTCTTGTTGCATTGCATGCTACATACTTAGTACGTTAAACATTAGTAACGCATACTCTACAACTACATGATGTTACCATGTAGGAACCAGAGCTCTACTTGACCATCATCCTCCTCCACGTGGCTAGTATGATTTTTCTCTTAGCAAGTTGGTCAGCCCTCAACTCCGAGAACATACTTCTCTTGATTTATGCTATGTATTGACTCTTCTTATGTTAGATACTTTTGATTATGAGGTTTTGCTCGGTTGCTTGTCTTGGTCCCCGCTAAGTTCTATGTTTAGAGGTGTTGTTGGACAAGTTATGTAATGATGCTCTAAGCTTGACTCTCTTGATGTTTTATGATATGAAAGATTTTTTTTAGTCCCTTTTGCCCTTATTTTTACTCTTTTATTGCTATTTAATTACTTCCGGGACCAAGGATATGTAATGATATGTTAAGAAGCTTGATTTGGGTTCTTTCGGGTTCACCATTCACCGGGTCACGTCTAGGCCCTAGTTTCGGTCGTGACATTTTTGGTAATATCTAACTCTCTTTTTGGTTGAAATGATGCTAATTTTTGCACAGCCTGCTGATAACAGTATCTCACCATATGACCTGTGTATATGTGTTCCCTTTTTTGCTGAAAGTAGATCCTACCCTGCTCCCTATTTTTTGCTTGTCCACAGTAAGATATAAACCTTTGTAAATGCCTTTTTGTTGTGTATTATTTGTAGGATGCCTCACTGGGCCATCATCATGCTTCTTGGTTAAGTATAGGCTTGATTTTGATCTGTAATGATGGAATCTTGAACTTATCTATGTTTAGGATCTTTCTGACTGTGCTTGGTAATTGTAAAAAATTATGATTTGCTGCTTATCTAGTTTTACAAATGCTTTATTCACAATACAATCTGCAAGTTAATTGACTTCTCAATATACACGTAATACCTCCACAACCAACTTTCGCATTGTCACGAGTAAGCATTCTACTGTTTCTATCAATTCCCAAGGCACTTTTCATTCCCCAAGTAACATACTCGTGATAACTAGTGAATCTATCTAAATTTGCACTTTCTCTATTCTTTTTTCATAGAAATAGGATAGTGCTTTCTATATACCAACAACCTCTGCCTCCATATTTCTGGTCAAGCCCATAATCTGAGCCTCTTCATATATTAAATTGCCTTCATCATTTGTAACACAAAAGCCATAGGCGCTTTGGCTAGGGTTCCGTTTGCTAGTACCATCAGTGTTGCACACCATTCTTTCCTTAATAGGCCTCCATATATTTATTTCATTGTTATTCTTAAAATTTAAAATTCATGATTCAAAAAAAAATTGGTAGCAATTAATGAATTCATATTTTTAGAAACGTTTAGGAGTTGGATAAAATTTGTTTTCATTTTTTTAAACTACATATTCCTTATTTTATTTTTCTGGCAACCAGTTTTAAGATTTTAAACTAATGACTAAGCCATCTTTCTTATTAGTTTGTTTGGCATTCAGATTTAAAATTTAATAATAACTAAGATATCTAATTTAATAATCACTAAGTTATCTATTTATTTGTCAGGATAAAATTTAGATTTAAGTAAATTAAAACAAATAAGAAATATTTACTTGGATGTTTAGAAAATTAGTTCATGTAAATGTTAAAATAAAACACGTTATTTAGTTTATGTCTTTTTTAAAAGAAAAAATTTTAAGTAATTTTTTTTTCAATTTGTTTAAAAGTAGGAGTATAGTGGATAGTTTTAAAATTTTCTATTTAGTTGGACATGTGTTTTCTTAAAATAAAGATTAATTCACTTTATACAACTATAACTATTGAAACCGTAAAATTATAAGTAATACTTATTGTTTGTTAAAACTGAAAAAATCATGATTTTTTGTTGTGTTGACAATTGACATTATTCTGCAAAATATGAATTTATAATCCAACTTAATTACTTTTTCTAAAAGATGGAAAATTGAGAATTTCTAAGTGCTGACATTTGACACTATTTTGTAAAATATAATATTTCAATTTTTGTTAAATCTAAAATATTGAGGACTTTTGAGGGATTGCCATGTAGCATTTTTTTTTTCCTCTCATATGATATATAGAAATATGGAATATAGGTATAATTGGATATAGGTATGCATTTTTAAAAAGTGAAAAAAAAAGGTGAAAATGAGAAATTAAATAAAATAAACAACGTTTTTTTTTTTAATTAAAGACCCATTGGGCCATTTTATTTAATAGAAACTCTATACAAAAGTAAATAGTCACTATATATATAAAAAGAAACGTGTTTTTGGAGTTATGCAATTTAAAGCACCTACATTTAAAATGCTGAGTATACTTGTGGAATTTTTCTATCCTTAAAAAAATTAAATAAATTAAGAAGTAATTGCATATGCTAAGATTATATTTTAAAAATTTTAATTTTTGTTAACTATCACGATCCGAGCCTAGGGCCTAGACGTGACACGGCGAATGAGAAATTCGAAGGGACCCCAAACAAGCTTCTTAGCATATCAATCACGCATTCTTAGTCGTGGAAGTAAAGTAAACAACAACAAGAGATATACATAAGGGAAGCGGGACTAATGGAAGTCTTTGATAATCATAAAACATAAAAGAGTCAAACTCATAGCATAAGTACATCATAATATCCAACAACACCTCTAACTTGGAATGGAGAGGGGGCCAAGACACTTTTCGCACTCACCCTCATAATAACAAGTGTTCAACAAAATAAAGCCTCAAATAGCAAGAGTCATATAGATAGTGTCCTTGGACTTGAGGATTCACAAAAGCTTATCTCTGAAGTATCAACTAGCCACGTGGAGGATGGTCAAAAGGTGCTCCGGTTCCTACATGGTAATATCATGTAGGCACAGAGTATGCATTTGTACATTTGTAATGCACTAAGTATGTGGGATACAATGCAATAAGAGTTATATGCCATAATAACACGATGCTTAATTATAATCAGGGAACACAATCTCAATATGGAATATATACTTGAACCTTACACCAACAAGCATGAGATGGGCTAATTAGCCACCTATTCACCTTACAGTATAACCTTTTCGGAGAGTGTTACCAATACCGCTACCTTACGGCATAGTCTTTTTGATAGATTGTCACTCCCCGAGAGGGTACCCTGGGCGTAACTGGTACCCAGAGACTAGTACTAGTCCCAAAGTGAACCACCTCGTCTTATCACATTCATTCATACATACATTATACTCCTATGTATAATAAGGAACAAGCTTAGATCATGCTCCTATGATTCTACCTTATGAAGATAGATCCGTATCTTACAAAAACTTTTAAGATTTCTATAATTTTAAACTGCACATGGTATGTTTATGGAGATGGTTAGGCTGAATTGATATTTTAATTATTCTTCTAATCCTTTTAAAAATGAAGATAAAGAAGATAAAAAGATCTCTTACTTTGTGGAGCAGGGAAATATTTGGGGATATATTTTAACTTCTTATCAAAGTGAAAATTGCTAGAATAAAGAAAACATTATTCGAGGAAGATCCATTTGCTAAGAATAGCGTGATTCTAAAAGAACCGAAACAAAATATAATAAATATCTTCACTTTAAAAAAATTAATTTAAACAAAAGGTAGGATGCAAGTGGATTGAAGATGGTGACCAAAATACGAGATTTTTTCATAGTGTAATAAAGGACGAAGATAAAGAATAGAAGTTAATAGAACTCAAAATATTCAATGAGTCTGAATAAAAAACAAGAAGAAGAAGACATTACAGCTAAACCATTGTCTCATTTCGATCACCAATTTTATCAGAAAAAAGATGCATAAGATATCAATAAGACAATAAAGATAGAAGTAAAGACGGCGGTGATGAGTGCTAAGACAACAGCGTTTGAGTGCTTGTATGTGGAGCTAAGTGATAAACGTGAAGACTAGACACTATATAGTCTCACAGAAAAAAAAGAGATAGAGAGATAGAGATAGATATATATATAGAGAGAGAGAGAGAAGCTCATGGCTTTGACTAAGTGAAGTGCATCAAAGAAGAAAAGCATGAGGTGTTGGTGGATGAGACTTCTATCAAGCTAAGATGACAAGCTTACTTTCATGAACTCTTAAATGAAAAAGGGGATAGAGATATTGAGTTGCGTGTGTTGGCACACTCTGATAGTCATCACGATTTTGGTTATTGCAAGCATTATAGGACTGAGGAGATTAGACGAGCTATTAGTAAGATTAAGAGAGGGAGGCAATTTGACCCGATGAAATTCCAGTGGACTTTTTGATGTGCATGCTCAAGAATGGTATGAAGTGGTTAACTAGGATTTTTAAAGCTATTATGAAGACTATTAAGATGTCCGATGAGTGGAGGAGGATTACAATGGTCCTATTACATAACAGCAAGGGTGATACTCACAATTGTAATAATTATAGGGGTATCAAGTTGTTAAGCCATACTATAAAGGTTTGAGAGAGAGTGGTGGAGATGAGGGTGACAAAAGAAGTGTCTATTTCAGAGAATCAATTTAGATTGACACCCTTCCGGACGTTCAACGTCTACATAACAACGATTAAAGCAACGATCATCAACCAAGAATATAGAGAACCTTATGGTTCTTTGTTCAAAATTTTACAAAAATTTTGGTAGCACCTCCCCTAAAAATATACCACCCCAAGGATTTACTCGGCTCCAAAATCATCAATAAACAGCAGCAACGACCACAACAACATCAATCAACCACACCATCCAACAACACAT
>JAOTQJ010066582.1:0-13446 GCA_025642045.1 Solanum sejunctum | reverse complement strand
GCACTGATTCCCATTATCTTATAATTATATGGTATGTTATGGACATTGATGTATGTTTTGAGATACTTTTTTTACTAAAATAATGTCTCTTTTAGACCCTATCCTATTTTATGTCTGCAATATGTATGGGTTTTTACATATGAATACTTAGTATGCTAAGATGGCTTGGATGAGGTGTCTACGAGTATCTTCTTTACCATGTTACGACTACAGCTTAGTCTTGGATAGTGACATGTGGGGTATCAAAGCACAAGGTTTTAAAATTTTCCTCGAATATCCCAAAATACCACGTCAAGTAGAATCACGTCGAAGGTATTGAAGCATACCACAACCATGGCTGTGAGGCATTTAGGAAAAGTTTTCCTTCTTTCTAACTCATGTTGTGCCTTTAGAGTTACCTAAGGTTCTCCCATAACTAACAATGTTCTCTTTGCCAATTCTAGATAATGCCACAAAGAAGAGCTCCTCAGTGAAGGAACAAACCCGAGCAACCAACCCCTTCTTTGCAACAAGATGATGGGTATCTCATGCAAAGTTTAGAGTTGCCTTCACTATATAGGCCCATGTTTTGGCAAACAAAGCAAACATGAAGATTTTTATCCCTCCTTAAGTTCCCACTCTGGCTATCAGGGTGCGAGATTTTGTGAGGATAAGTCCGCCGAAATTTCACATGTCTAAGGTAGATGAGGATTCTTCGGGCTTCATTGATGAGGTTTATTGAAATGTTGCCGTAATGGCAGTCTCATCAAAAGAGAAGGCTGAGTTGGTGTCCTACTAACTTAAGAGAGTGACTAGAATATGGTATGGGCAATGGGTATAGTAGAGGGGCCAAAAAGCAAGCCAAATTGAATGGGAGGAGTTCAAGGGTGCTTTTTGGACCGGTTCTTCCTGCTAGATTTGAGGGAGACCAAAATACAAAAGTTTATCAATCTCAAGCAAGGGCACATCTAGCATATCAAACATGGTGTCAAAAGAGTGCAAAACTGCCTTAGTTGTGAAGGAGATGGACATCTCCCAATTGATGACTTAAACTAAACAAATTAAGAAGGAGAAGTTGAGGGAGAGAGCTAGAGAGTCCAAAAGGACTCAGGTGGATGGTGGAGGACAAAAGAGTGGAGGCCACAACAAGTTGCAAGATGGTCAAAAGCAAGGAGGCCAAGAGTCTACCAATACTCCTACTGCATGATTCATCAAGGACAAGGGGGTAGTTCCAAAGCCAGAAATTCTTAATTACCCCAAGTGTGGAGGTCCCACAAAGGGGAGTGCTTGCCCAATTCCAATGCATGCATCAAGTGTGGAAAGCTCGGTCACAATATAATTGATAGTATTAGATCAACAAGGCCTAAAGGCCAAGGACAGACAAGCTCAAGATGCTCTAAGGAATAATCGATTCTACGCTCTTCATGGTCTCCAAGAAGTGAAAGAGGTCCTGGATGTTTGATGGATGTTCAATCATACTATTCAAAGGAAGCAGAAATGATCGTCACCAACATACTACCGAACAATAGAGTCAGGGTCAAATCCGATAGGAAGTGGATGTTTTACAGTTGAAGTATTTCATTGAATTAGGTAATTATAAGTAGAATTGGGGGGTTACAATAATAAAAAAATTTGGATTCAGCAAACTACAACTAAGTAGCAAAGTAACCAACAAATATAAAGAGATGTTGGGTATATGCAAGTATGGGATTAGATCTACTAATCTAGGTCTAAATATTTGACTAAATGAGTTATAGATGAGTAAATAGGCTAGGATTCTAGTGACCTCAGTTCAATTAAGACACCAAGGTGTTTCGCATGATTCAATTATGATATCATATGTAGACCACTCTATGACACGCTTGGCCTGAGAAATCATAGTGAACCACCTAATACATTAGACATATAACCCATGGGTCTGCCATTCAATTGAAACCCCAGAAGGTTTCTTACTAATACATCCATTCCATACTTTAACTTCTCAGATTAAAGTAATAATTAGAGATCTAAAATAGACACCAAGTTTGCAACCTTAGTTTTAGAGATGAAATTTAGCAATGGACATAAATTCACTCAGATTAACAATAATATAGCCTAAACATTAATGACCCAACATTAGAAATCAGAAACCCATACTATTTATACACCCTAAACATGGGGGTTTTAGCCACTTATTCTAGAAATTACAGATTTAATACCAATTTCAGCAACTAAGTACATGGGTATCAAGGATTAAAAGAGAAAAGTCAATTTATACCAACAAATCTCTCAAAATTTTGCCTCCACAAGCTTGAAACCCTCTCTCCCTTGTGCTTTTGGGCAAGAATGTTGTAAATACCCTAATCTCACACACACACACTCTCTCACTTTGTAAAAATTCTAAAGTGACTGACTTGTACAATGTCCATTCTGAAATGTTTAAATAGTCTATGCAAAATTCTAAGAGTTTGTGCATAAAGTTGTCATTTGGCAATCAAGGCCAGTCATCGCCGAGCACTTCGGTGATGCATGCACTTGACTGCTTTTCTCTGCATACCCTTGAAGGCTTAAGTCTTTATAAGATTAGTCAATGATCCATTACTTTGCATATCATGTTCAATGATATGCCGAAATCCCTTCGCATCTCCTTTCTATTGTGAGCCTAGGGTCCAGATTTTTGCAACATTAGGCAATCTCTTTATCCATTTGGCGATAAGCCGAATATGTTTTACGATATTGCTTCTGACTGCCTTCTCAGCTTAAACTTTAGAATTGATTACTAATATGTTAGACAGTCTCAATGAGCATTTGGGAATACGTCGACTAGGTTGGTGAGGCTCCTTATGTCCGCCTTTTTCACACTTTTGCTCCTTTTTTGAGTTTTGTTGAGTATCGTCCACTTGTGAACTTTTAGCTCCATTACTACCATAAGACATACACATTAGTTATTATTTGGAACATGATAAGACATCAAGAATAATTTTCTTTGCATTGTAGGACAAAAATGAGTTTGAAATATGGTCTCATCGACACTCCCAACTTAAGCCTTTGCTTTCCCTCAAGCAAATCAAACATCAATCCATCCGATTTCAAAGCTTGCACAAAGGGCCATAAGGAGCAACACATACAAGTGCACCTTTTTCATCCACCCTTGATCTTCCACAAACCACTCACGTGAATTTGACGACTCAAGAGGTGATTAAGGAGTAATCAAAACATAGCTACGCTCACAGTAAATTATGTAGCCATTGTCCACTGCCTAAAAGCATTACCATTTGACTTCAAGCCAAAGAGGATCTTGTACACACATAAGTGTAACATTATTGTCAAAGGATCTCTTCAAATATCACTCTCCTAATTAAGAAATAGCATGTAAGCTTCAACACATAGGCTTGCTCTTATTCTCAAATTGGAGTTCATTTGGTTTTATTCCGCACTAGGATCCCAAATGACTTTGTAGGATTGTACTATAGGTTTAAGGTTGGGCAAGATATCATATGGGTATTTGTGGATCATCCCTCCTTGAACTTTATACATTCTTTTCATGCTCATGGATTCCTTTTGTCCTTAGTCCTTTGTCTCTCCTATTGATACCTCTTTTGATTTTGATCTTTCGTCCTAGGTATCTCCCCTTTATGCACTTTCTTTCAACAAGATTTTGAGGAACCTCTTTTCTAAGCAAATATTTTCGATTCAACATTTTCAACTCTTTCAAACATTTATTTTTCATCACTTTTATTACTCTTTACCTTTCTTTGTTTTCCTTTTTATTTCCTCAACTCTTACATGGGAGACAAGCCCCTCTTTCTACCAACACCATCGAGTTGACCTTTGTCCATCACTTTGTTCTTTTAAGCTCAAGGAGGGATTGGTAAGGAATACGGACTTTTCTTTCACAAATTCAAGTCAAGGATACATGGTTATCAAAGCAAGGGTTAAGGATAACAAAGGTTTGACTAGGGAATCAATTCATTGTCATTGGAGGTCAATATGGCTAAGGTGGACCAAAAAGAGTCAAAGAAGGCCTAAGGTCCTTTCCTAATCCCAAAATCAACCAAATCACTTGTCACGCCCAAAGTTCCATTAGGGCGAACTGGCACCCGTTGCCGATGAGGCTCAGGAGAACCAACCTATGTCTATGCACTTTGTATACATATTATAAGGTGTTTCTACATTTGACATGCCATTAAGAAAATAAACAGTGATAACAAGCCAAAAGGAAATGCATATGACTAGGCCATTGGGACCACAGTGGTTAAAGTATGAGATATAACCACACTTTAATTTACATAGTCTACAAAGCCTCTTGATAAGGAAAGGTATCTGGTATGGGTCGGGATAGGCCCTGGCTTGACTAACTATACAATACAAACATATAACCTCTAGACATAAACAAAGCCCTGAAGCAACCTGGAGCTTGGTATCAGTAATGGATGTCCTGTACTCCTACTAGGGAGATCGACTAGCACCTGTACCTGCAACATGAAATGCATGTCCCCCGAAAGGGACATTAGTACGAGATAATTTACTGAATATGTAAGGCCGGAACTACTATATATGAAGTAACAATTCAAATGAAACTATGCACTTGGGTAGGATAAGAGACCACCTTTGGTTATACTTTGGGATCATGTACTTTATGTTCTTTATATTACTTTACCTTTACTATATAATTTGTACACAACATATAATAAAAATGACCAGACGATCAGTGTAAAACTGTATCGGGATCATCCCTGGCTAGGTTCTTTCTTAACCCCTTGGGCTACTACCCGTGATTGGATCATCCCTAGCTAGGTTATTCTTCCACCCCTCGGGCTACCACCCATCAATAAATAATATACTTTATCTTTCAATTACCTTTGAGATGGTTTTTTTTGTGGTCATAATATTGGAGCTGTAGGACTGTAGATGTAATATGTGATATGCAGATAATCATACAAGACAATATGACAATGAAAAGAGAACATTACATAAATAATGAAATGCGTGTGAGGTGAAATAACTCGTGAACTTTATTTGGTAAAAAGAACCAATGTAACTCAGTATCCATGTATGTATGCAGATTTGAAGATAACTATGTATAGGAGCATATGAACGTGTCAAAGAGTGGAGACATGATTAATAGTTGTGTCGGAGTTGGCAAGTGCTTTTATGTGCCAAGGAGGGATCTATGCTTCATGCCAAATAATATGGAATCAAGTAGCCTTACATACCTCATTGTATGACCTCGTTACTACCTCAAGATAAATTTTCCTTCCTCCAAATATTTATCTACAACATAGTATGTGATAAAACTAGCATTAATAGCCAACATATACACCTTGGTAGCCCAATCACATAAAAAAACTATACACAGGCAACAAGCGGGTATTTATAAACTCGAGCATATTCGTTCAACCTTTCCGCCCCTAATTGTAATTTCTATTGCTCATTCTGATATACACATTATGTGAAGCCTATTATTGTGCCATAACAGTCTTACAACAGCCCACAAAGTAAACAAATAACAATTCTACACAACCTACAAATGGACAGCATAATGTTACCTCCCTTCGCTACATTTCAACGTTGACAATTTCAAACCTGTTCCAACTCTAAACAAACTGTTCCAATAATATTTATACATACAAACAGTCCCAAAATAGTCTTAGAATAGCACCCAAGAAGTCAAGAAGTATGTGAGCCAATAGCCTTCGATCCAATAGCCCACAAGATCCAATCAACATTACACTTAAGATAGCACAATAAAACTCATTTGTTAAATGAAACCAAAATCAGGGAAGCAAACTTAGGGTAATATCTATAACTCAATACCTAACAATAACATCAACATATCTTCATAATATAACCCGCAAACCATAAAGAAGTAACTAAAATAAAAGGCAAGTGTGCAACAACTTTCTAAACACATGTTGTTCAAATTTCCAGCACAAACATACTAGCATATACTTCTTATTTTTCATGAAGAAACTATACTAAATTCACAACTATAATTACTTAACTTTTCCTCCAAGGTTGAGAGCCTCCTAAAGAACCCTAAAATCCTCTTTTGGTTTCTTTTCAAAGTCAAGAAAAGTTGAGAGAAAACTTAGAGAGCAATCTAATTTTTGCTTTGGCCAAGTTGAAAATGACTTGTGGGAGCTGTTTTGAGCCCTTTATAAAGAGTCTCTTGGCCGACTAACTCTTGATCTTTTGACCAACCTTTACCACATATTAATAAGCTGGTTATCCAGCAGCTTGGCCCTTACACTTGGGCCTAAATGAGTCTCCAAGTTGATGGGCTTGGGCTATCTATTTTTCAACTTTCTCTTCACTTAGTTTGGGCCCAATTAGCCAAGTGGGTTGTCATGTACTTGAAACCTTTTAATATCCTTCTTGGGATAAAAATGTAGTTCACTTATGATGCTAAAATATGGACTAAAATTATACTTTTAACACAAACTTTATTCATAATCGTACTTGGACCAATTCGACGTTGAGTCTCGTATCTATTTAGCTAGCAAATTTAAGCTAAGGAAGTAGATGACTCACCTGCTAGATTCCTAAGTCCTACAAGAACCTCAATTCTATAACTTTTTTAAGGAGGTTATCTCCTTAATTCGATACAAAACATGTATGCACTCGACCCTCTTAAGCGTTAAACACACATATAGCCCATTAATACGAAATTCAAGCACTTTTAAAATTAGCGCTAATTTGATCAAATCATGTCATGTTTCATTTGTGTAGTACTAGTATTATAAGGTGTGGGTTGTGACATCACTCTTCAAAACAAATCATGAAAGTTCTAGATGTTACAAAATATATCATTCAACAAAATTCCTTATCTCACAATGGCAAAATAAATTCGCATTCAAATAATGGCAACACACTCATAACTTTCAATCATTGCATATGAAGCTCAATAACTCACATAGTCAACTCAAGATGCATCAAATGTATTCATGAATTGATTTATCAAGAAAAAGATTAATTGGTGAGATAGTATATGATCCTCATCCATAGCACCATTCAAATCAAATATATGGATTATCAATGCTCGGGTTGCTATAGATAGAGACACGATATTCGTGTTTGAATGTCTTTTTCACATATGCACAGGTAGGACATCATTCGCAATCCTTTATCCATTTATTTCAAAAAAAAATTTAAAATAAAAAGATAAATACTAATATATTACAACCCAAATTAAAATTTTTTACAAACCAAAAATTAAAATTGTTTTAAATATCCATTAACAAGAATTATGAATATACATTATCTCACGAAAACATGGATAAAACATTTGGCAATCATCATCATCAATAGAGATAGGGAAGTCTTAATGCTTATCCCCTCCTAAATAAAAAAGCATTGACCTCAATATGAAAGGAGCAACATAAATCAAGCATAAAAGTAAGGAATGACTGTTAGAATCCCCCCAGTCTAAGTCAATCCTATTGTGGTGGTGGTGGTGGTAGTTGATGAGTGTGTAACTGACACTCATTTTGTACTTTTTTTCTTATGATTTTGTGTTGTTAATAAAATAATTTGAGTCTAATTATGCTATAAATGATGTATATTTTAGGTACATATAGTTTATATTTTGCTTTGCTAGAAAGAATTGAAGCTTGAATGAATTGGAGCAAGTTAAAGCTGAAACTATGCAAAATAGTACCTGGTAGCAATACTATCTATGAACGAGACCTTCAAGACCCCAAACATGGAGCAACAAATTTGGAAAGGGCATGAACATGCTCAGCACTGGCGTGAAGGTAGAGAAAAAGGTGATCATTATCCGTGATTGCAGAAAAGCTAAGCACAAATATGGATAGGTTAGAGGCAGTTGACCTTTGCGAGAGCGATCAAAGATCCGTGAAGGTGGAGCAATTCAGCGATGGGCTTTAGGATAGCTTCATAAATGCATCATTCTAATCTCAATTCTAGTATACACGCAGTCCTAGCCCTTATTCTTCATAAAGAAAATACAAATTTGAGATTCATAGAATTCATACATTCTTGAAGAGAGAAAACATACCTTAGTGTAGATTGTAGCTTAGGGTGAGAATTTAGAGCAAGTTTTCTACAAATTCTTGAGTGGATTGAAGAGTTTCTGCTTATCTTGTATTTGTCCTTCACTCACTCTTTCTTTCCTTGTTCTTGAATGTATAATTTGTAGATATAATTGAGCTTGGATGTTTATTTATTTATGGGTCTTGAATATTTCTCTTGCTTTCATGCTTATTTGATGATTTACTTGCAGAATCAAGTGTGTTCCTCCCAAATTGCTTTGATTGATTAAATTGATTTATGGGTTCATGTTTATCTTCATGTATAACTTTAGAGTTGAGGTTACGAACTTGAATCTAGTTAAGATATTCAATTATTGCTTTAGATAGTGTAGTTAAAGTGGAGGTCTGCCTAATAATCATAGGTTTATGTGTTAAGAATCTCAAAAGGATTCAATGGCTAAAGTCATGTGAGTTTTGCTTTGAGTTACGAACCACTCAAAGACACACTTGGTACCCTTATCCCTTATCCTTGCTTCTTTGCTTGATAAATCTTTACCCCAATTATTCCTTAGGAGTAGTTGTAGCTTAATGTTCCCCTCATTTAGTTAGAATTCTTACTTGGTATTGGCTTGTTAAGTCAAAATCTGGTAGCTACAGGTTCGTGCTCTACTCAATCATCGACATATATTCCTTGCAAGATTTGACCATGACCTCTAAAGTTGGGTTATTATGCTGATGATGACTGCCCCTGCTTTCTTTGAGTAGCTTGATTGAGCAAAATCAGTGGTGGTGATGAAGTAGTGGTTATGGAGGTATCAATGCCCTCTTCCATCAGTGTACCCTCGATATCAATCAAAGGCCTCTCAGTATCGGGCTACGTACACTTGATGTGCCTATCATGGACATGTCTTGAAGGGGATGTCTTTTTCATTGTATCCATGATTTGGTCTTCCACCGATGCTAACTCTTCATGCTCCTCTTACTTTGGCTCCACTCCCAATACTTCTTCATCGGCTTTTGGGGTGTTTACCGCCTTAGTTTCTTCACTACCTACACCTAGAACATCCATATCCATCATGTCAATGGGAGCTATATTTATGTCAACCCTAGATGGATCCTCTACTGAATTCCAAGAAGTACTCAAATCTGTGCACTAGAGCAATGCCACCTCCTTTTTCAAGTAATCAATGTTGGATCTTGATGTTGCCCAAACTACACCTCTCAATGAAGGTATAAGTGGTCTCTATCAAAATATAGAACCTAACAGTGGTTAGGATCGATCCCACAGGGAATAAGGTCTAACCCTAGAGTAATTAGGGTGGATTAATCTACTTATCTTGCAAAAGGGAGAGGGTTTTGTAAAATGAAATAATAAAACCTAAACTAGTATCAAGTTATCAAGAGCAAGTGTTGTGAAATCAATGAGCGAAGTAACTAGGGTATTTTGTTCCTTATGAATTCCTAACTCACTATAGCCAGATAATTGTAACCTTTTCTAATGCATAGCTTACAAAACTGGTATGTTATATTTACCTAACCCTTTGATCCAAGAGAGAGACAACTTTCACTATGTAATTTGATCCATTCGTGCAGTGTTGCGTTACTAACTATTACCTTTTTTTTCCAGTACAACGATCCCTTAATCCAGTTAGGTTAATTAGACGAGAGGGATAACATTGAATCCTATTAATTATGTCTTATCCTATTCATTACCCCTTGATCGAATAAGTATGAATTAGGCAAGTGCTAAATTTGGCCACTGTTAAAAAGCATTCTAATCGAAGAGATAATTAATACACACATGCACACTTTCCAAGGATTAATGATTATTTGATTTCTACTTGTTAGTTCTTCATGGTTCCCATAACCCTAGTTATGAATTTAGTTATGCATGTTCATTTTATGAAAGAATCATGTTATGGACTAGCATAATTAAAAACTTACAATGATGAATTGAAGACACTAAATCTGAAATTTCCACAAGAAATGGCAATATAATAGCTCCAATGTTATGTCCAAAATTAATCATAAGAGTTTCTAATGTTCTAACTTCTCTATGGATTGTCCCCCTAAAAAAACCTAAAATGTATTTATAATAAGTAAAAAGTAATGCCAAAATGAGATAGAAAAACTGGAATTGATAACTCAGACAGACAAGGTTACTGGCTATAGATGGTATCGAAGCCCGTACTTGGGCTTTGTAATCTGTACTAAGCAAAATCCTCCTTCAACCTATGACCTCCTTGTATGGGCTATTTTTTGATTACAGCTCATAAGAGGTTTCGTCTGCTAATTTCCAGCAAATCGTCAAAACACTTATCCTCTAGGCATGATGTTATTAATGACTAGTCATTTGACTTATGACTCTTAGGAGCCCTCATCTATCTCATCTGATAACAGTTCAACACTTAGCATATTGTTTGATCTTCAGCAGATGAACTCATAAACAGGCCGTAAATGATTCTATGGCTTGTCTAAGAACTCATAACTTTAATAACTAAAAATCAACCTTTGACTGGATCTACCCTATGAACTCATCCTACGGCTCATGGAATAAACCACAGTCTGTAGAAAGCTCCATACATCCTCAAAAACTTAAGATCTTTGGAACTATGTCCAAAATCATCCGATTCCTGAAATCCTAAAGAACAAACACAAAAAATATCAAACCTACTAACATCACTTTGAGAATACACAAAATTCAAAGTTTTAAGCATCAAAAGTGTTGTATTTTAGTAGCACATCAACACCTTTAAATTAAAATTATTGCTTATCGTCAAGCGACAGACTGAATCTATATAAGTAATACAGTAACACATAGACCTCAATCTAATGGCATACATCATCTCTATAGCAATGATAAATACCCAATCAAACATATCAGTGCATATCAGATAGTTATTAAATAGACTCATATAGATCAATACACGATAATGCAACTATGACAAGCAAGACAATCACGGATGAGCAACAATCACTGAAATAGCCTAGATTGATGTGCCTTTACAAAAACAAGTCCTATATCTTACTAATGATAGTATACTCAAACTCAATACTTGGCACTGACAAAAACACTCACACTCAAAATAGATATTCAAACACTATATACAATATCATATATTTGCCCCATACTCATGACGATGGCCTTTGACTACTTGGACTAGGATTACTATAGGACTTTCATGGCTTGTAATGTAGGATCAGGGAGCTTTGGTATGAGTTTTTGGAACATAGTAACAAATGGCCCTCCTTGACACTATGTCATTTTGCATATTTTCCCTACCAACACTAATACTTTTAATGCATTCTTCCCTTCTCCTATTTCAAACCTTTTTGGGTGCCTTATTCAAGTTTTTCAGCTCATTATCTTTTATTTTTCACAATCTTTTTCTTTTTAGCTCACAATTTAGGCATCTATTTTGTTTTCTTTCACCCACTTCAAATTTCTCCCCTTTTTATTTACATCACTAGCTCCCTTCTCGTTTAGTGTGATTTCCTTGTAAGAATCACCCTCAACTTAGGTTTTTGGCCTAAATTGAGGTGCACAATATCCAACCCATGAACCAGGTCCACTTTTGGTAGCCACTCTCAACTTTGGCTTTTAGCTTGAGTCAAGGTACACAATATTCAAGGAAGGACCAGGGCCAATTTTAGGATTATTCGGTCAAATGGATTGGTTACTTTGGTGTCTACAAAGGAAAAAGTACATGTAAAGCTCAAACATTAGGATCAAGGGATACATCAAGCATGTGGTTAGTTATTTTAGGCTATGTAGACTAATATAGACAATGTCCTAGGATCTTTTCCTAATCAACTAACCTACATTTTTAGTCCAAGTAACAGGTGGTCACACCTAAGTTACACCTCTTTTTTGAAAATAAAGCGATTGTTGTCAAATATAAAACCTAACCAAGGTTAGGGTCGAATCCTATAGAGAATATGAAGACTCACAACAAATTCACCACTATGCAATTCAAGTAATTAATAAATTATTTCCCTGAGGAGGGGGGTTCACAATGTTCAACAAGAAAATAAACTAAATGAACTATTACAAAAGACAATCAATAATGGAGAGCAACTTGGGTATTGTGTTCCCCATGATTCACCAACTCAATATCTTTGGTTACCCAATTCTTGCCTTTTAGTATAGCATGCAGGATGATAATTTAAGTTGACCAAGCCCTTTAGTCAAAGGTGAGAGGTGAATTTCACTATGTGACTTGGCCCATCTCCATAGTGTGCAATACTAACCATTACCGATAGTCCCATTCAACCTCCCCTTGGTCTAGTTCTATTGATTAGATGAGAATACATGATTGAATCAGGTTAATCAATATTTTTTCATATTCATTACCACCTGGGTCAGGAATTAGCACTAGGCAAGTTCTAATATTGTGCACCATTAGAAAATATGCAAAATGAAAAGAATTTATTAATACATGAAAATATTCATTGCAAGAATTGCAAATTATCCGAATTTATTTGATTAGATCTTCATTATTCATATAACTCCATGTTGTGGATTTAGCTACCCATGCTATGAGTAGATGAAGAAATTATGAATTGAGAAAATATAAATAAACACTTACCCAATTGAGTTGAAGGATAAGCAAATCCAAACTTAATTGAGAATCACAAGATTTGAAGATCAAATTAATTCACAAGTGTATTCTTCTCCAAAATTGAGGACTCCAAGTACAAAACCCTAAAAGTACCTTCTAATAACGTTCTCTATTGTAGTCCCATGAAAAATGACCTAAAAAGTACTATTTTTGGTAATTATACTTAAGACTTAAGAAATTAGAAAAATTTGTCGGCAACTTTCTACGATAGATCCTTCAACTCATAAAGTGATTTATGAGTTGTAATCGGGGTCTCATATTCAGCTTTTTGAATCTTAGACTTCGCTAACATGAATCCACTTTGTGAGTTGTAGATTGATTCACGACTCCTATTGTAGTCTCGTAGACTTCATCTGTATCAACTGATCCTTTACTAGAATTCTTCACGAAACGTCTCCATATGACTCGTAGAGTGATTACGACTCGTATAGAGGTCTTGTGTAGGTAATTTTCAGAAATCATGTTTCACTGGAATTTGTAAAGAAATCCTCTATGACTCATAGAATTCACTACGATCCATAGAGGCTCTCATAAGTCACCAAAAACAAGATAAGTCTGCAATTTTTTCCCAAAGTCATGCCAACCTGCTTTCCTGCAAACTAAATTCTAAAGCACATAAAAAGCACAAACATCATATTGGGAACACACAAAATCCTAAATTTTAGGTATCAAAAGTATTGTGTTTTGATAGCACATCAACATCCTCAACTTAAAGTTGTTGCTTGTCCTCAAGTGATAACTCAATCTATATAGACTAGATCTATAAATTGACTCATCTCCATACATACCTCAACTCAATGGCATACATCACATACAATTCAAACTCAGGTACCCACACCAACTTTTCAAAACAAGATCAGATAGCTATTTAG
>JAOTQJ010066581.1:0-47742 GCA_025642045.1 Solanum sejunctum | reverse complement strand
GAAAATGGAGGTGTAGTGGTATTTGATGGCTCATTTTCTACCTGTTAAGACACCTTACTGTTCGAAAGAATATGCCAAGATATATATTCATGAGTTGGTCAAGTTGCATGGGGTACCATTTTTTATTATCTCAAATTATGGTGCTTAATTCACTTCACACGTTTGGAGGTCCTTCCGAAAGGGTCTCAGTACCAAAGTCAAACTTAGTACATCTTTTCATCCTCAAATAGATGGCTAAGCTAAAAGGACAATTCAAACAATTGAGTATATGCTTAGGGATTGTGTTTTGGAGTTCAAAGGTTATTGGATGAATATCTTCCACTCATTGAGTTTGCTCACAACAATAGCTATCACTCTAGCACTGAAATGGCTCCCTTTGAAGCCCTATATGGTAGGCGATGTAGATCTCTTATTAGATGGTTTTACATGGGGAAAATGCTTTATTGGGACCCAAATTTATAATGGAAACTTTGGAAAAAGTAAGGTTGATAAGAGATAGGTTAAAGATGGCTGAAAATAGGTAAAGGTCCTACTCCAACACGAGAAGGAGAGATCTTGAGTTTGATGTTGGTGATTGGGTGTATTTGAAGGTCTCACCCATGAAGGGAGTGGTTTGATTTGTTAAGAAGGGAAAGTTAAGCCCAAGATTTATAGGGCTTTGTAGAATTCTGAAGAGAATTGGCAAGTGAAATGATCCGAAAAAGTGCCCCAAAATGTGTTATGGAAGTACCCGAAATCATAATTTCTATATATCTCAAAATCAGCAAGTGATGTCGAAATTCGACTACATATTCATGATCACGGAGTCAAATTGAGTGGAAAATAGGTTTAACCCTGATTTAAGAGTAGCTGTATCAAAATTTGAAAATTATAAAATGCGATTTCCAGTGAAGTTTTTGCGTCCAAAGCACAATGCGCCAAGGGCGCGCCCCAGTTCATTTTTTGTGCTATTTTTCATGCTCAGTCCAAGACTTTTTGGTCATTGGAGTAAGTGTTCCCAAAAATGAAAATACCTATACTTGGACAAATTTCACCCTTATATCATTCAAAACATTCCCCAATACTCACTCAAATACTTATCCAAATATTTCACTCATAAATTCAAGTCCTAAGATTCATTCAGATCTTAAGGTTCTCATTAAAGCTTCAAGTCTCCGTCTCCAATCTTTATCAAGTTATTTCTCCAAAGCTAAGGTATATGTGTTTCTTTCATGGATTCCTTTCTCCCATGATATCCAAGCTCTCTTTTACCAAAAATTACATCATTTAAAGTTGATTTACTCATGGGTCTTACTTATTATGAATTTCATTGCACACTATGTTAGGGTTTATGAAATGGTGATTGTTTAGCATATTTGTGCTATGAATCTAAGATCTAATGTGAGATTTGATGAAAGGGTTTGATGTTATTGCTTAAGGGTGTTACCAAGTATCTATTCATGGTCTTACACCAAATTTTCTAGCATGACTCCACTCTAAAATTGCATGATTTTTACACTTGCATGACACACCTATCAAGTATTTGATGAAATGTCTGGTTATGATTTTTTGTGGAATTGAAGGTCCAATGCATGTCTTATGAGTTGAATAAATTTATGATGATAAAAGTACGTTGTATATATGTTAACTTCATGATGAAATTCTGTAGTGTTGTGAGTTGGCCAAGCCTAGCCTGGGGGGTTGTAGGCCTAGGTATCCACATCAAGGGGGGTTTGTACCTTAGTTGCCTAGTACAGGGGGTAGTAGGCCCATATAATCACATCGAGGGATTCATACCTTGGTTGCCTAGTACGGGGGATAGTAGGACTGTATAACCATATTAAGGGGTTGGTACCTCATTAACTACATTGAGGGGCTTGTACCTTCGTTGCCTAGTACGAGGGGTAGTAGGCTCGTATAACCATATTGAGAGGTTGGTACCTCATTAACCATATCGAAGGGTTTGTTCTTTGATTGTTATATTGATAGTCACTTTCCACACATGTATTATGTTCTAGATAAGCATGTTTTACTTCAAGCATCATTCAAACATGCCATATTGTTATGCTATCTATTGGATATTATTATGCATTTTGCCTATGTTTACTACCTATTGTTGCATTGTATCTTACATACTTAGCACATTCAAACGTACTAATGCATACTCTATGCCTATATGATGTTACCATGTAGGAACCGGAGCCCCGCTTGACCATCCTCCTCCACATGGCTAGTACAACTTCTCTCAAGCTCTTTGGTGAGTCCTCCATTTCCGGCACGATGTTTATGATCTCATACTATGTTCCAAGGCTATCTTCTTTTATGTATATCTTGATTATAAGGGTGAGACCGATAACTTGTCTTAGCCCCCGCTAAGCATCTAAGTTTTAGAGGTATTGTTAGACATGTTTTGTATTATGCTATGAGCTTTTACTCTCTCTTGACTCTTGATGTTTATAATATGCAAGTTGTCCCTTAGCTCGTTGTCCCAATTTACTATCTCTTATTGTATTTTATTGCTTCTGTAACTAAGAATGTATAATAATATGTTACGAGGCTTGTTTAGGGTCCCTTCGAGTTCCCCATGCGCCATGTCATGTCTAGGCCCTAGGATTGGTTTGTGACAAACTTGGTATTAGAGCACTAGGTTGTTAATAGTCCTCAACATCCAACACATCAAGTCAATTGGAGTCTTATTCATGGTCGTGTTTTCAATGGGGCATTTAGCAAATGTTTCCCTTCTTCTTACTCTTTGATGTGCTATAGAAGTTGATGTAAGGTTTTCCCCCTAACGTTTGTACTTTAGTATGCTAGATCA
This sequence comes from Solanum sejunctum, assembly GCA_025642045.1. Taxonomy (NCBI): domain Eukaryota; kingdom Viridiplantae; phylum Streptophyta; class Magnoliopsida; order Solanales; family Solanaceae; genus Solanum; species Solanum sejunctum. Next base: position 44,945 of record JAOTQJ010066581.1, on the reverse strand, counting down.
TGCCTAACACAAAAGAAAGAAGCGCCCGCACACCAAAGGAGCAACGGGCTAATAGAGAGCTTCAGGATGCCCTCACTTTCTTGCACAAGTTGTGGATAATCAAGCCAACCAAGGGTCCCAAGCCCTTTATGTTCCTACACCAACATCTCGGATGAGAAATTTCATGAGTATGAATCTCCCAGAATTCTAGGGGTCAAAGGTAAATGAGGACCCTCAATAATTCATTGATGAGATTTACAATATTTTGGCTATCATGGGTGTGAGGTCGAAGGATAAGGTAAGGTTGAGGGCCTGCCAACTCAAAGGGGTAGCACAATTATGGTATAATCAATGGAAAGAGGAGAAGGGGGTCAATAATGTGGTACTTTAGGAGGAGTTCAAGGTGTCTGTCCTTATTCGATTCTTCCCTCTTGAGCTTAGGGAAGCTAAATTGGTGGAATTTATCAATTCTAGACAAGGATATATGAGTGTGAGGGAATATGCCCTCAAGTTCAACCAACTTTTGAAATATTTTCTATACTTGGTGGCCAACTCAAGGTCTAGGATGAATAAATTTATGATGGGTGTTTTCAACTTGGTTAGTGAGGAGTGTCGATCCACTATGTTGATTAGTGATATGGACTTGTCCCATTTGATGACCTATGCTGAACAATTAGAGGAGGAAAAGTTGAGGAAGAGGAGGAGTCTTGAGGCTAAGAGGGCCCATTTTGATGGTAAGTTCCAAAGTCACAAGGGTGGCCAGTTTGATCAAGGCAAAGGTTTTTCTCATGCTCCCTATAGGAAGTTTTCCAATGACATTACAAGGGCTCAAGTTGATGGTGGTATGGGTCCTATTAATGTGTTTCTGAAGTTTGGAAAGGGTCATGGTGGCCCATTCTTGAGGAATACTGGTGCTTTCTATGGTTGTGGGAAAATGGGGCATAAAGTAATAAATTGTCCTCAAAATCGCAACAAAGGTAAGGATGTTCATCTTTAAGGCTGGGGTGCCAATACGTCTCCTTTAAGGAGAGGTGGTCAAGGTGGTGCCCCAAGGCATAATTGGTTTTATGCTGCAAGGGATACAAGGGGTTGATGAGGTGCCCGACATTGTTACCTATATGTTAAAAATCTTTGATTTTGATGTGTATGCATTGATTGATACGTGCGCCACTCTTTCTTTTGTTACCCCTTTTGTTGCCAAAAAGTTTCATGTTGAGCTTGAATTATTGTGTGAGTCATATGAGATGTTTACTCCTATTAGTGCATCTATTGTTGCTAGAAAAGTCTATAGAAATTGTCCCATTTGCATCTTGCATAAAATATTGCCTTGTGATCTTGTTGAGTTAGACATTTTTGATTTTGATGTTATTCTTAGGATGGATTGGTTGCATGCATACTATACTTCTATTCATTATAGAACCCATAGGTTCAAGTTCCAATTCCCAAATGAACCCATCCTAGAGTGAGAGAGTCATGATGTGGTGGTCAAGGGTAAGTTCATATCTTACGTTAAGGCCTGTAAGTTGATCTCTAAGGGATGTATTTATCATTTTGTGAGGGTTAGGGATGTGGAGTCCAAAGTTCTTCCCATGGAGTCCAAAGTCCTTCCCATAAAAGTCATTTCTAGATGTAAGTGAGTTTCTTGATGTCTTTCAAAATGATATTCCCGGTGTTCCTCCCGAAAGGGAAATAGACTTCGGTATAGACCTCCTCCCCGATACTCAACCATTTCTATTCCTCCTTACTATATAGATCTGGTCAACTTAAAGGAGTTAAATGAGTAATTGAGGGATTTGTTGGAGAAAGATTTTATTAGGCCTAGCCAATCACCTTGGGGTGCATCGATGTTGTTTGAGAAGAAGAAGGATGGGTCTCTTAGAATGTGTATTGACTACCGGTAACTTAATAGGGTCACCATCAAGAATAGTTATTCTCTTCTAAGGATTGATGATTGGTTTGACCAATTACAAGGGTCTAGGCACTTCTTTAAGATTGATCTTTGGTCTAGGTATTATCATTGAAAGTGAGGGAGTGTGATATTCCTAAGACGACCTTTCGGACTAGGTATGTGTATTATGAGTTTGTTATGATGTCATTTGGGTTGACCAATATACCGACTATCTTGATGGATCTTATGAATAGGGTCATCAAACCCTACCTTGACTCATTTGTTGTGGTCTTCATTGATGATATATTGATCTATTCCCATAGTAAGGAGGATCATATGGGTTATTTGAGGGTAGTGTTACAAAGATTAAGGGAAGAGAAATTGTATGCTAAATATGAGAAGTGTGAATTTTGGTTGAAATAACTTGCCTTTCTAGGTCATGTGCTATCGGGGGATAGTACTAAGGTGAATCCTAAAAAGATGAATGCAATTAGAAATTGGCCTAGACCATTGACCCCATCGGATATTAGGAGCTTCTTGGGCTTAGCAAGTTACTACCGGAGATTTATGAATGGGTTCTCTTCTATTGCTTCTCCCATGAAACAATTGACCCAAAATAAGGCTAAGTTTGTGTGGACTAATGATTGTGAAAGGAGCTTCCACACCTTGAAGGATAAGCTTATGTCTGTTAATATATTGTCACTACCAAAAGCCCTAGAGGGGCTTGTGGTGTATTGTGATGTTTCTAGAGGTGGTTTGGGTTGTGTTATAATGCAAAATGGTAAGGTCATAGCCTATTCATCTAGGCAACTCAAAGTGCATGAAAAGAACTATCCTACCCATGATCTTGAGTTAGTCGCCGTGGTCTTTGCTTTAAAAATTTGGCATCACTATTTTTATAGGGTGCATGTTGATATGTTCACCAATCATAAGAGCCTCCAATATGTATTCACTCAAAAGGATCTTAACTTGAGGCAAAAAAGTGGTTAGAACTTCTTATGGATTATGATATGAGTCTGCATTATCATCCCGATAAGGCTAATGTGGTGGCGGATGATTTGAGTAGGGTGTCTATGGGTAGCCTAGCTCACGTTGATAGTGGTGATAAAGAGATAGCTAGGTAGGTCCATTGGTTAGCTGGATTGGGGGTTAGGTTGGAAGAAGTTGATAATGGGGGTGTTATTGTTGTTGATGGTTCCAAATTTTCAATGGTTGAGTAGGTGAAAGCCAAGCAAGATCTTGACCACACTTTGTTGTTATTGAAGGCATTAGTAAAAGATAGTTAGATGGGGTTTTCTCCCAAGGGGGATATGGAGCCCTTAGGTACCAAGGTAGGTTATGTGTGCCTTATATTGATAGCTTGAAGAAAAAGATTCTTGATGAGGCTCATGGTTCTTCTTGTTCTATTCACCCCGGGTCTACTAAGATGTATAAAGATTTAAGGGATGTGTATTGTGGGGAGGTATGAAAAGGGACATTGCCAAATTTATTTTTGGTTGTCATAGTTGCCAACAAGTCAAAGTCAAACATTAAAGACCGAGTGGCATAACCCATGACATAGAGATTCCTACTTGAAAGTGGGAGGAGGTTGATATGGATTTTGTGGTTGGGTTCCCTAAGACTATAAGGGGTTTTGATTCCATTTGTGTTGTGGTGGATAGGATGACAAAATTGACTCACTTCCTACCGGTTAAGGCTACATATAAGGCTGAAGATTATGCTAGGTTGTACATTCATGACTTAGTGAAGCTGCATTGGGTTCTTTTGTCCATCATATCAAATCGTGGTGCACAATTAACTTCACACTTTTGGAGGTCTTTCCAAAGAGGTCTTGGAACCAAGGTAAAGCTTAGTATGACCTTTCACCTTCAAATGGATGGCCAAGCCGAAAGCATTATCCAAGCACTTGAGGACATGCTTAAGGCTTATGTATTGGATCTTAAGCGTATTTGGGATGATCATCTTCCATTGATTGAGTTTGCATATAACAATAGCTATTATTCTAGTATTGGTATGGCTCCTTTTGAGGCTCTCTATGGTAGACATTATAGATAACCAGTTAGGTGGTTTGAGGTTGAAGAGGTGGCTTTATTGGGTTCGAATTTTGTTATGGATGCTATGGAGAAGGCAAGGATGATTAGAGAAAGGTTGAAAACAGCTCAAAGTAGCCAAAAGTCTTATGCCGATGTGATAAGAAGGGATCTTGAATTCAAGGTTGGTGATGGAGTTTATTTGAAGGTGTCATCCACGAAGGGTGTGGTCCATTAAGCCCTAGATATGTGGGTACGTACAGGGTGATGAGAAGGATTGGTAAAGTGGCCTACGAGTTGGATTTTCCTAGAGAAATAGAATTGGTTCATCCGGTCTTTCATGTGTCTATATTATGGAAGTGTGTGGGTGATCCTAATGCTATTGTGCCTTTTAATGTTGTGGGGGGTAGTTCAAGACAACTTGAAATATGAAGAAGTTCTAGTAGATATCTTGGATAGGCAAGTGAAGAGGTTGAGGAACAAGGAAGTTGCTTCGGTTAAGGTCCTTTGGAGGAACCAACAAGTCGAAAGTGCTACTTGGGAGGTCGAAGCAGATATGCAAAAGTGATACACTTATCTTTTCCACTCCACTCAAGCCTAAGGTATTGATCTAATTGCTCTATATGATCTCAAGTCTTAAGTTTAGCCCTTATGTCATCGCATACGTTCATGTTTAAGTTAACAAGTTCATGATAATTTTACACTTACGTTGAGATTTTTGAAATGATGTTTAAGTGCATTATTGTATCCTTACGTGGCTGAAATTGTCACATTTCCATCTCTCATATACGTTTCTTTGACATTTAGGGATGAATGTTTCCAAGAGGGAGATATTGAAATGATCCCAAAAAATTCCCGAAAATGAGCCTCGAAAGTGCTTAGAATAGTAATTTTTATATATCTTAGAATCCACATGCGATATTAAAAATCTAACTTCATATTCTTGATCAGTGGGTCAAATTGAGTGGAAAATGGGTCTAATCCTGATTTAAAAGCAACTATATCAAAATTCAAAAATCATAAAATGCGATTTCCAATAAGGTTTTCCCGCCCAAGGCGCGACATGCCAAAGGCGCCTCTCAGTTCATTTTGTGTGCTATTTTTCAAGATCGGTCCAATATTTTTGGGTCTTGTGCCTAAGTGTTCCTAAATGTGAAAATACCTATACTTGGCCATATTTCACCCTCATATTATTCAAAACATTCACTAATACTCACTCAAACACTTAGCCAAATATTTCACTCCTAAATTTAAGTCCCAAGACTCATCTAGATCTTAAGGTTCTTATTTAAGCTTCAAGTCTACATCTACAATCTTCATCAAGTTATTCTGCAAAGCTAAGGTATGTGGGTTTCTTTCATGTGTTCATTTCACCCATGATACCCAAGCTCTTATTTACCTAAAATTGCATCATTTAAAGTTGATTTACTTATGGGTCTTACTTATTATGAATTTAGCTGCACACGATGTTGGGGTTTATGAAATGGTGATTGTTGTAATATGTTTTGAGCTATGAAACTAAGGGCTAATGTGAGATTTGATGAAGGGTTTTGATGTATATTGCTTGAGGGTGTTAACAAGTATTTATTGATGGTCTTACACTGAATTTTCTAGCGTGATTATACTTTGAATTGCATGATTTTACACTAGTACTACACACCCGTCAATTGTTTGATGAAATGTCTAGTTATGACTTCTTAATAAATTGAAGGTCCAATATATGTCTTATGAGTTGAATGAATTTATGATGATGAAAGTACGTTGTATATATGTTAACTTCATGATGAACCTCTATAGTGTTGTGAGTCGACCAAGCCTTGATCGAGGGTTGTAGGCCTGAGTAACTACATCGAGGGGTTGGTAGTTTGGTTGCCTAGTACGAGGGGGATTGTAGGCCTGTATAAATACATTGAGGGGTTGGTATCTTGGTTTCCTAGTATGGGGGGTAGTAGGCTCGTATAACCATATTAAGGGGTTGGTACCTCATTAACCACATCGAGGGGTTTGTACCTTGGTTGCCTAGTGCAAGGGGTAGTAGGCTCGTATAACCATATTGAGGGGTTGGTACCTCATCAACCATATCAAGGGGTTTGTACCTTGATTTCCTAGATTGATAGTCACTTGCTACAAATGTATTATGTTCTATATAAGCATATTTTACTTCAAACATAATTCAAACATGCCATATTGTTGTTATGCTATCTATTGGATATTATTATGCATTATGCCTATGTTGCCTATCTCTTATTGCATTGCATCCTACATACTTAGTATATTCAAATGTACTAATGCATACTCTATGCCTATATGATGTTACCATGTAGGAACCGAAGCCCCGCTTGACCATCCTCCTCCACTTGGCTAGTATGACTTCTCTCAAGCTCTTTGGTGAGTCCTCTATTTTGGGGACGATGTTTATGATCTCATACTATCTTCCAAGGCTATCTTCTTTCATGTATATCTTGACTATGAGGGTGAGCCCAATAGCTTGCCTTGGCCCCTGCTAAGCATCTAAGTTTTAGAGGTATTGTTGGATATGTTTTGTATTATGTTATGAGCTTTGACTCTCTCTTGACTCTTGATGTTTATGATATAGAAGATGTCCCTTAGCTCCATAGTCCCAATTTACTATCTCTTATTGTATTTTATTCCTTTCACAACCAAGGATGTGTAATTATATGCTAAGAGACTTGCTTGGGGTTCCTTCGGGTTCCCCATCTATGTCACTTCTAGGCCCTAGGATTAGGTTTTGACATTAAGGTTGCCTATGGTTCATCCAGTCTTCCATGTGTCTATGTTGAGGTAGTGTGTAGGTGACCCAAGTTCTACAACACCTTTGGATATTGTGGGTGTTATAGAAGATAACTTGACCTATCAGGAAGTCCTGGTGGAAATACTTGATAGACAAGTGAAGAGGTTAAGAAATAGGGATGTGGCATCCATTAAAGTCTTTTGGAGGAACCAACAAGTTGAAAGTGCCACATGGTAAGCCGAAACTGATATAAAGAAGCGATATCCCCATATTTTTCCATTCTAATCAAGCTTGAGGTGACACGATTTTCCCATCTTAGAATCTTCTTCTGTTACATGCCATTTTTATGACATTCATGCATATTTATGTGGATTTAATGGTTGTATCATAAGTGTTATGTGAAACATGGTTTAAGATCCTTTCTAAATTGTGCATGTGTTGCATTTATATATGGTGTATTGGCATATGGTGCATAAACCCATTTCTTAGAGTTTGCCTTATCACATTTGAGGATGAATGTTACCAAGAGGGAGATAATGTAAGACCCCACTTATGGGGTAGGAGAGATGCAAGAAATAATCTTGAGAAAAATTTGGCTGTTGATATTTACAAAGGGGTTTATGACTCGTAAGTTAAAGTACGACCCATAAAGTAGGTCTCGTAGAATCTAGCAGACTTGGTGAAATTTGGATCTTCCTGAAGTTTAATTTACGACTCAAGAATCACTATATGAGTCCTAAATCCTACAATAGGGGTTTCGTGACAAAATCCATTAACTAAATTTAAGGACCCATAGTTTACGAAAGGCCGTCTATGGCTCGTAGAGTGCTCTATAGTCCATAGATGGGGTCTGGTAGACCCGTCTGACCAGGATTTTAATAGGGATAAATTTGACCTTTCCTCTTTCTTCTAAGTCTAAACTACGTTGTTTTGACCCCATCTATGTTCCTTATCAGTTTACATAACCCTAATATATCTCATTCTTCCTCATTCCAAAAAACCTAAGTCTCTAAACTCTCTCAAACACTTTCAAGTTCCTTTAATGCTTCAAGCAAGAAGGTGGAAGCTAGGATTCTAAATTTCTCATCATCTTCCAAGATTTTTCTATCTCCTATCATCAAGGTATGTGGGTTTGATTGAGGGAACCTTCCTTCCAACAAGTTCAACCAATCCTCTTCTCAAAGTACATGGATTTGTGGACTATTTTATGGGTATTTATAAACTCTTGCTTATGATAATATTATTATGAATTGTACACATGACTGCTATCGAGTTCTTCAAGAAATGATGATTTATGCTAAAATATTATTAGGGTTTCCATGATACTCAAACAAGGGTTTTACTATATTATTGGTGGATTGATTTGAATAATTTCAAATGAATTGATTTTACTACTCTCTTGGCTCATACTCTTGAAAAGCATAATTTTAACTACATGTACATATATATACCAACCATGTTTGACAAAATCTACACAACAAATATTGTTATATTGATGAAAGATTGTTACATGAAATTCAAGACAAGCATGTTATGATAAGTTATGGGCTCCCCAGTATGTATTAAACTCATGAAAAACTTCTATGATTGGCAAGTTAAATGTTGATCCGTTATCCTATATATTACCCTCTTATGTGTAAATAATATCTACATGTAGTAGAAAACATGATACCAATTTACCCTTATGTACCAACTCTCACCAAAAAGGGCAAGCATATTATAATCTCTACTCTCATATGTAATACAATGCCCACTAGAAGGGGCAAGTCTATGCATTTTTTTACCCTCTAGTAGAAGGTATATTTCATGACCCAAGCTTAGGGACTAGACGTGCCACGACGATGGGAAACCTGAGGAACCCCAAACAAGCCTCTTAACTTGTCATTACACATTATTAGTTGTGGAAGCATATAAAACATTAAAGAGCAATAATAAGGGCTGAGGGGCTAAGGAAAAAAGCTTACACAATACCATAGTCAGAAGACAAGATTCAACTCATATCATAGATATATAACATGTCCAACAACCACCTCTACTACATAGATAAGAGCAGGGGCTAAGACAAAGCAACCGGGCTCACCCTCATAGCTAAATAGAACATAAAGAAGAATGTCTCAATATATAATAGGAGAAACATATACTAAGGTCCCCAAAGTGGAGGACTCACCAACTAGCTTGAGTAGCATCGAACTAGGCACATGGCGGAGGATGATGATCAACTTGGGCTCTGATTCCTACATGGTGACATCATGTAGGCATAGAGTATGCGTTAGTACATTTGAATGTACTAAGTATATAGGATGCAATGCAACAATAGATAGACATCATAATAAAAATTCATAATATTAATCAATAGGCATAATATAACAATATGGAAAGTATGATCAATGCTTAAGTAAAGCATGCTTAAGTAACTCATGCTCATATAAGATATCATATGTGTAGAAGAGACAAAACTAGTTATTCAAGGGTACAAACCCCTTGGTGTTTGTGTGGTATAAACCCCTCACATGGTTGATTATAATCAAACCTTATCAAAATGGTGGCAAAGTATAAACCACTCATATGATTGATAAATACAAAACCCCAACATGGTTACCCAGGTTCATATCCCCCGGGATCGGGTATGGTCTAATGTAATGCTTTATATAGAGTATATCATATACATAAGCTCATTTCATCATCATATAGTCATTCATATCATATCTCATGCTTTGGACCTTCAATTCCTCAAGAAAACACATCGGGACATTTTATCAAACATTTAGAGGGTGTGTAATGCTAGTATAAAACCATGAAATATAGGGATAAAATCATGCAAGAAAATCAATTGTAAAACCATCAATCAACACCTTGCAACACCCTCAAGCAATATACATCAAAATCCCTTCTCAAATCTTACATTAAGTCAAAAATTTATAGCTTAAAACATGGCAAAACAGTCACAACTGTACATAGCTTTAACATAGTGTGAAGTTAATTTCATAATAATCAAGACCCATTTGAAAATCAACTTTAAATCATGCAATTTGCGTAAAAGGAGGCTTCGGTATCATGGGTGAAAGGAATCTATGAAAATCCCCCACATATCTTTACTTAGAGATGAACTTGGTGAAGATTGAAGATGGAGACTTGAAGCTTGAGAAGAACCTTGAAGGAGAACCTTAGCTTCTGATGCGGGTTTGGGACTTGAGTTTGGGGAGTGAAAATATGACTAAGTGTTTGAGTGAGTATTGGAAAATATTTTGTATGATATGAGGGTGAAATTTTGCTAAGTATTAGTAAAAACACATTTGGGAACATTTAGGTCCAAGACTTAGAAATCTTGGACCGAACCAAAAAAAAAATAGTCCATACTATGATCTGGGGCGCGTTGCGAGGGCAATGCATAAACCCCACTAGAATTTGAATTCTTTATAATTGCTAATCATTCGCTCTTAAATTGGGGTTAGAACCCTTTTCACCTAATTTGGACCTTTGAACAAAAATATGAAGTCAAATTTTCAAAATAGCAAATGGAGTTTGAGATACATAAAATTTAAAACTCTGAGTATTCTGAGGCACGTTTTTAGGAACTTTTTGGGGTCTATTTCAAATATCTCCCCCTTGGAAACATTTGTCCCTAATGTAAAAGAGATGTACAAGAAAACAATGATCATAAACAAATCAGCCCTAACTAAAATGTAATGTTACATTTAAAACACCATTTTCAAAATCTCAACAAGAGTGTAAAAGCATCATGACTTGCTAACTTAAACATAAATGCATATGAATGACATAGGGGCTAAAATATAAGACTTGAAATTATACAGTGGACACAGAATTAGTACCTTAGCCTTAAGTGAAGTGGAAAAGATAAGGATACTGCTTTTGTATGTCCACTTCAGCCCCCAAGTAGCACTTTCAATTTGTTGGTTCCTCCAAAGGACCTTAATGGATGTCACCTCCTTGTTCCTCAAGAACTTCACTTTACTATCTAGGGTCTGAACAAGAACCTCCTTATAAGTCAAGTTATTCTCAACAACACCCACAACATCAAGAGGCACAATAGCATTAGGATCACTAACATATTTTCTCAACACAGAGACATGGAACACCGGATGATCTAAAATTCATTTCACTAGGCAACTTCAAATCATAAGCTACCTTGCCAAGACTATTCAAGACCTCATAAGGACCAATATATCTTGGACTCAACTTCCCCTTTTTACCAAAACAGACCACACCTTCCATTGGAGAAACCTTTAAGTAAACCAAATCACCCATTTTAAATTCAAGTTCTCTTCATCTCACATCGACAGAGGATTTTTGATGACTTTAGGCTATCTTTAACCTTTCCCTAATCATTCTAACCTTCTCAAGAGCATCCATAACCAGATCTGGTCCCAATAAAGCCACCTCTCCATCCTCAAACCAACCAACCAAGTATTTACAACGTCTCCATAATGAGCATCAAAAGGGGTCATACTGATGCTAGAGTGATAGCTATTATTGTAGGAAAACTCAATAAAAGGAAGATGGTCATCCCAACTACCCCTCAACTCCATTACACAAGCCCTTAGCATATTGTCAAGTGTTTGAATGCTTCATTTGGCTTGGCTATTCGTTAGGGGGTAAAAGGCCATAGTAAAGTGAACTTTTATACCAAGACCCTTTTGAAAGGACCTCCAAAAATGTGAAGTGAATTGTGAACCACGATCCGATATGATGGACAAAGGAACCCCATGAAACCTCACTAACTCATGGATGTACAACTTTGCATACTCGTCAGCCCCATATGTGGTTTTTACCGATAGAAAGTGAGTTGATTTCATCATCCTATCAACCACAATCCAAATGGAATAAAAACCTTTTCTACTCTTGGACAACCCAACAAAAAAACCATATTAATCATCTCCCACTTCAAAGTGGGAATCTCTATACTTAGGCCACCCGGCCTTTGATGTTTTCCTTTGACTTGTTGACAACTATGGCAACCGAAAACGAATTTGGCAATGTCCCTCTTCATGCCTCCCCACCAATACACATCTCTCAAGTCTCTACACATTATGGTAGAATCAGAGTGAATAGAATAAGAATAATTATGGGCCTCATCAAGAATCTTCTCCTTCAAACCATCAACACAAGACACCCACAATCTACCTTGGTACCTAAGGGCACCATCTCCCCCTTAGGAGAAACCTCTACTTTGCCCTATTTCACCAAGGCCTTTAATTCAAGCAAGGAGGAGTCAAGATCTTATTTTGCTTTACCTCATCAACCAATGAATACTTAGACCCATTAATAACAACCTTACCATCATCACCAACCTCTTCCAACCTAACCCCAATCTCCCTATCACCACCATCAACATAGTCTAGGCTACCCATAGACACCCTACTCAAGGCATCTGCCACCATATTTGCCTTACTCGGATGATAGTGCACACTCATGTCATAGTCTTTAAGAAGTTCTAACCATCTCGTTTGCCTCAAGTTGAGATATTTTTGAGTTAAGACATATTGGTGGCTCTTATGATCGGTGAAGATATCAACATGCACCCTATACAAATAATGATGCCAAATCTTTAATGCAAACACAATGGCGGTTAACTTTAGATCATGGGTATGGTTGTTCTTTTCATATACCTTGAGTTGCCTAGAAGCATAGGCTATGACCTTACCATTTTGCATTAGCACACAACCCAAACCAACTATAGATGAATCATAATATATAATAAAACCCTCAAGCCTATCTGGTAGTGACAATATAGGAGCGAATACAAGCCTATCCTTCAATATTTGGAAGTTTCTCTCACATTCATCGATCAACACAAACTTAACCTTCCTTTGAGTTAATTTTGTCATAGGGGAAGCAATGGATGAGAACTCATTTAGAAACCTTCTATAATAACCCGCTAGGCCCAAAAAGCTCATAATGTCCAATGGGGTCAATGGCCTAGGCCAATTTCTAATCACATCGATATTCTTAGGATCCACTTTTATACCATCCCCCGATACCATATGACCCAAGAATGCAACCTCCTTCAACCAAAATCACACTTTTCATATTTGGCATACAATCTTTGCTCTCTCAACCTTTGCAACACAACCCACAAATGACCCATATGCTCTGCCTTACTATGTGAGTAGATCAAAATATCATCAATGAAGACCACAACAAAGGAATCATGGTAAGGTTTGAAGACCCTATTCATCAGGTCCATGAAGATGGTCTGTGCATTAGTCAACCCAAACTACATTACAGAAAACTCATAATGCCCATATCTAGTCTCGAAGGTTATCTAGGGAATATCACACTCCCTCACCCTCACTTGATGGTACCTGAATTGAAGATCAATCTTAGAAAAAAGCTAGACCATTGTAATTGATCAAATAAGTCATCATTTCTTAGAAGAGGATATCTATTCTTTATAGTGACCCTATTGAGTTATCGGTAGTCAATACATATTCTAAATGACCCATCTTTCTTTTTCACAAACAACACCGGCGAACCCCAAGGTGATTGGCTAGGCCTAATAAGTCCCTTTTCCAATAAATTTTTCAATTGTTCCTTTACTCCTTTAACTCCACTGGCGGCATATGGTAAGGGAGAATAGAAATAAGTTGAGTATCGGAAAGAAGATCTATGCCAAAATCTATCTCCCTTTCGAGGGGGGGACACCAGGAAGGTCATTTGGAAAGATATTGAGAAACTTATTTACAATCGAAACTGACTCTATGGAAGGGACTTTGGACTCCACATCTTTAACCCTCACAAGATGATATAAATAACCCCTAGAAATCAACTTATGGGCTTTAATGCATGGAATGAGTCTACCCTTGACCACCATATCTTGACTTTTCCACTCAAGGATAAGTTCATTAGAGAATTGAAACTTGACCCTATGTGTTCTAGAATTAATACAAGCATATTAGGCACACAACCAATCCATCCTAAGTATGACATCAAAATCTACCATGTCTAATTCAACAAGATCACAAGGTAACAACTTATGCAAAATATAAATATGACAACTTCTAAATACATTCCTAGCAACAATAGGAGTAGACACTTCATATGACTCATGCAACAACTCAGGGACAACATGGAACTTTTTAGCAACAAGAGGGGTAACAAAGGAAAGATTGGCACCCGGATCAACCAAAGCATACACATCAAAGTCAAAGATTTTCAACATACCGGTAACAATATTGAGAACCTTACCAACCACTTGCCTTCCATGTAGAGCATAAAACTGGTTGTGCCTTGGGGCACCACCTTGAGGAACACCTCTCCCCAATGGGACTACATTAGCACCCCACACCTTTCCATGGTTTCTTGGACAATCTACCTTCTTGTGACCAAGCTCCCCACATTGATAGCATGGATTAGAACCCATCAAACATGGGCCTCAATGGTCCTTCCACATTTAGGGCACACATCAATAGAAGCCATCCTACTAATACCTTGAGGTCTAGGGAAGTCATTGGCAAACCCCCTATTAGTAGCATGAGTAGCCCCTTGGCCTTGATGAAATTTAGCACCTTTTTAGAATTTATCCTCAAACCGGGCCCTCTTGCCCTCATGCCCCCTTCTCTTTCTCAATTTTTACTCATCTATTTGATCGACATAAGTCATCAACCGAGACAAATCCATGTCGCTAATGAGCATGGAGCACCGACATTCTTCACTACCAAGTTGGAGACCCCCATCATGAACTTATTCATCCTAGATCTAGGATCAACTACTAAATGTGGAGCATACTTTGAAAGTTGATTAAACTAGAAGGCATACTCCCTCACACTCATAGCACCTTGTTTCAAGTTCATAAACACTACCAACTTTGCTTCCCCAAGCTCAAGAAGGAAAAAACAATTAAGGAAAGCTAATTTTGAACTCCTCCCAAAGCACCACATTACCAACCCCCTTCTCACCCTTCCATTGATCATACCTTATTTGAGCTACCCATTTGAGTTGGTACACCACCAACTCTGCCTTTTCATTCGACCTAACACCCATGATGTTCAAGATTTTATAGACCTCATCAAAGAACTCTTGTGGATCTTCATCCACTTTTGACCCATAGAAAAATGGAGGATTCATCTTCATGAAGTCTCTAACCCTACCTATTGGGGTAGTAGCATGAGGGGCTTGGGCTCCTTGATTGATGTGGTTGGCCACCATTTGGGTAAGCATAGTGAGAGCATTCCAAAGCTCACCATTAGTAGGTTGCTCCTTGGGAGTTTAGACCCTTCGTCATTTGAGTGTTTGACATGACCTAGCATAGCAAAGAACAATCGTTAGAGGAGAAAACTCACTACAACTCTATAGCACAACTAGAACATGAAGAAGAGAAACATTTTCTGAAAAATCTCATAGCCTCCTACCATAGTCATGGCATGCTTCACAACCATAAATAGGACTTTAATCGATGCGGTGGGTTGGACTCCGATGATCTATCAACCTAGTGATCTGATACCAAGCTTGTCACGACCCAATCTTAGGGCCTAGTCATGACACGGTGAATGGGGAACTCAAAGGAACCCCAAACGGGCCTCTTAACTTATCATTACATATCATTGGTTGTAGAAGCATATAAAATATTAAAGAGCAAGAATAGAGGCTAAGGGAAAAAGCTTTCACAGTACCATGTCAAAGGAAAAGAGTCAACTCATATCATAGATACAAAATATGTCCAAAAACCACCTCTGCTACATAGATAAGAGAGGGGCCAAGACAAAGCAACTAGACTCACACTCATAGTCAAATAGAACATAAAGAAGAATGTCTCAATATATAATAGGAGAAAAATAGACTAAGGTCCAAAAAGTGGGGGACTCACCAACTAGCTTGAGTAGCACCGAACTTGCCACGTGGGGGAGGATGATGATCAACTTGAACTCTGGTTCCTACATGGTTACATCATGTAGGCATAGAGTAAGCGTTAGTACATTTGAATGTACTAAGTAATTAGGATGTAATGCAACAATAGATAGGCATCATAATTAAAATGCATAATATTAAGCAATAGGCTTAATATACCAATATGGCATGTATCATCAATGCTTAAGTAAAACATGCTTAAATAACACATGCTCATATAGGATATCATATGTGTAGAAGAGACCAACCTAGCTATTAAAAGTACAAACCCCTTGGTGGTTGTGTGGTATAAACCCCTTACATAGTTGATGATAGTCACACCTTATCAAAATGGTGGCAAAGTACAAACCCCTCACATGATTGATGAGTACAAATCCCTAACGTAGTTACCCCGGGCTCTTATCCCCTCAGATTGGGTATGGTCTAATACAACACTTTATATATAGTATATCATATACATAAGCTCATTTCATCATCATATAGTCATTCATGTCACATCTCATACTTTGGACTTTTAGCTCCACAAGAAATCACATCCAGACATTTTATCAAACATTTAGAGGGTGTGTAATGCTAGTATAAAACCATGAAATATAAAAATTAATGCATAAAATAAAATTCATTAAAAAACCATCAATCAACACCTTGCAATATCCTCAAGCAATATATATCAAAACCCCTTCTTAAAACCTTATATTAGATGAAAGATTTTATAGCTCAAAATATGGAAAAACAGTCACAACTCTACATAGCTTTAACATAGTGTGCAGTGAATTTCATAATAATCAAGACCTATTTGTAAACCAACTTTAAGTCATGCAATTTGAGTAAAAGGAGGCTTGGGTATTATGGGTTAAAGGATCACGTGAAAGAAATCCACATACCTTGGCTTAGATATGAACTTGGGTGAAGATTGGAGATGAAGACTTGAAGCTTGAAGAAGAACCTTGAAGGAGAAGCTTAGCTTGGGATGAGGGTTTGGGACTTGTGTTTGGGGAGTGAAAATATGACTAAGTGTTTGAGTGAGTATTGAAAAATATTTAGGATGATATGAGGTTGAAATTTGGCTAAGTATAGGTTAAAACACATTTAGAAACACTTAGGCCCAAGACTTAGAAGTCTTGGACTAAACTAAAAAAAATAGTGCCCAAAATGAATTGGGGCACATCGCGAGGGCAACACAAAACCCCCACTGGAATTTGCATTCTTGGAATTTCATAATTGCTAATCTTTAGCTCTTAAATTTGGGTTAGACCCTTCTTCACCTAATTTGGACCTCCTGAACAAGAATATGAAGTCAAATTTTTGAAATAATAAATGAATTTTGAGATATATGGAATTTAAAATTTTGAGCATTTCGAGAGATGTTTTCGAGCACCTTTTGGGGTCGTTTCAGTATACGCCATATGTAGGGGCAAGTATTTGAATGAGCTACTCACGCCATGTTATCATGTTATTTTAAGTTATGATTAAACTTATGATTACTTCATGTATTCTATAGGACTAGACATAGTACCGGAATGAGGCTTAAGGTGGGGGCTCGACCTAAAGGGTCTTTGTATAAAGTCTTGGCCTCTTAACTATATGCCACCATAAGTTTATATTACTTTCCTAAATGGTACTTTACTAGCTGATCCATCTAGGCAAGTTCTCCACTTTGTCGGGTCAAGTTTGGTTTACCTTGGCAAGTAGACCACTCCTTTATTCTGTGTGGAGTGAATATCTGGATTCCAAGTAGTAGTTCGCTTAGTCTTATATGTCGGTTAGAGTCTCCTCTCTCATATATATGATATATTGTGCAAGTTTGATTATCTTCATGCATGTTTTAATTCAAGCATTGATTATACATGTCATATTGAGCTTATGTCTATTGATTATGATTATGCATCTTGATTAGTATGGCTTATGTTCCTTGTGGCATTGCACCCCGCATACTTAGTACGTTCCAAGTACTAATGCATACTGTTGCCTACATGATCTCACCTTGTAGGGACTGGACCTCCTATTCATCCTCCTACTCCACGTGGTTATCTGAATCGTTGAAGATTGCTATTGGTAAGTCCTCCACTTCGGGAACAACATCCACTTTACTTTCATACTTTTGTTAAGACTTACACATTTGAACTTTCTTTTACCTTTTGAGAGTGAGCCCGAGAGATGTCTTGGCCCCCATCCTACTCATACTAGAGGTGCTGTTATATATGGATGTTTTAAATTGAGCTTGACTCTTATTATTTTTATGTATGGTGAAGGTTTCATTTATTCCTATTTCCTTTAGATACTAGGTGATATGTTCTCCTTTCTCTTTCATGTTTCCTCTAAACCAAGGATGTGCCATGTATGCGTAAGAGGCTTGTTTGGGGACTCCCTTCGGGTCCTTATTCGTCGTGTCGTGTCTAGGTTTCGAGGCTTGGGTCGTGATAGTAACTCCACCTATAGGCCGTTCATGGACTCATAAACTAACCCCAGGTCATTTTTAGTCCAACGTTTTTCTACATTATTAGGCTCCTAAACTGGGGATCATTACAAGATCTCCCCCTTGAGAACATTCATCCCCGAATGTACTTAAAGTCATTCTCTAAGGAGTCAATCATCAACTAATAACCTAGCATGCATTAAAAAATGCAACTTAAACATTATTTCATGAAGTTTTAAAATCACATTCAAAATATGCCTCAAAATAGTCCATAAACATAAGAATAAGCATATGCATCATGCAAAACTAAAATGCAAGGGATTAGAGGTTTTTGAAAGAATTTCTTAATACCTTAGAATTCAGTAGAATGGAATAGATAGGGTAATGTTTAATCATATCTTTTTCTGCTTCCCATATGACACCCTCAACTTGTTGATTCTCCAAAGCACTTTGGTGGATGCAACTTCCTTATCCTTAGCTTTTTCACTTGCCCATCTAGAATCTCAATCAATAATTACTCTTAAGTTAAATTCTCTGCAATGTACATATCTTCCAAAGGAACTATGGAGTTTAGATCACCTATGAACTTTCTCATCATTGATACATGAAAAGCGAGATAAATTAAATGTATCTCATTAGGTAGGTCCAACTTATATACCATTTTTCCCACTTTTCTCACCATTTTGTAAGGCCCTACATACCTAGGGTTCAATTTCCCTTTCTTGCCAAACTGGATCAGACCTTTCATAGGAGACACCTTCAAATAGTCCTAATGACCAACTTCGAACTCAAGATCTTTCCTCCTTACATTGGAGTAGGACTTTTGTTGACTTAGGTCGTTCACAACCCTTCTGTTTTTAATTTTCTCTATAAAATTTATGACTAGGTCAAGTCCTAGTAATGCCACCTCACCAATTTCAAACTATCCAATTGGTGATCTACACTATCTACCATATAATGACTCAAATGGGGCCATCCTAATGCTTGCATGACAATGATTGTTGTAGGGAAACTAAATAAGTGGCAAATACTCATCCCAACTCCCTTTAAATTCCAACACACAAACTCTCAACATATCCTCCAAAGTGTGAATGGTCCTTTATGCTTATCTGTTGAATTGGGGATGAAAAGTAATATTCAAGATCACCTCAGTATAAATCCCCTTTTGGAAAATATCTTAGCATGACCCAAGCCTAGGTCCTAGGCATAACACAATGAACAAGGAACTTGATGGGACTCCAAACAAGCCTCTTAAGCATATACAAACACATCTTTATTTGCAAAAACAAAGATTAAATCAAATAACATATAATTTATAAGGGAAATGTAACTTAGGACTCACACTATAGGGATGTTATAGGGAAAACGATTAACATAGATTGCATAGAACATAAGGTCTAAGGGACAGGTAAGTATGACTCATGCTGTGGGGGCAATTAGGGACTTAGGACATCCATACAACAAACATTCAATAGAAAAGAGGGAATAAGAGACTAAGAGAGTCTTTCAATAATTACAAAAGCATAACGAGTCAAGATCATAATATACATAACCATAACCATGTCTAACAACACCTCTAGTCATGAATAAAGGTGGCCAAGACACTTCCTAGGCTTACACTCAATCCATAATATCCAAAATAAAATAGACAAGTTTTAATAGAGAATGAAAGTAACTGGATATTACCCTCAAATGTGAAGGACTTACCAATAGTAAATCTTTGATAGAACCACTTAGCCACATATAAAAGGAGGATCGAAAGGAGCTCCGATCCCTACATGGTTAGATAATATAGGCAAAAGTATGTGTTAGTACTTGTAATATACTAAGTATGCAAGGTGCTATCCAACAAAGAATATAAGAGATAATTAAATAATATGCATAATGATAATCAATGGCCATAATCTCAATATGTCATGCATTTTCAATGCCCTAGTCAAAATATGCATGATGAATCATCAAGTCATATAACATAATATATATGGATGGGAAGGGACCATAACTGATATGTAAGACCAAGCCAACTACTACTTGAAATCTTGACGCTTAATCCACAGGGTAAACCAAACACTCACCTATGGGAAGTCCCCCATCCCGAAAAGTGCTTTATAAACACCTTATAGGAACAACACCCTTTTTGATTAACGTATGATAATAACCTAACGAGAAAACCACCTTTTTTGGTATGTAATTGACATGTTCCGTACGGGAACACCACGTTTTTTGGTCAACCATGTAGTATGAGCTATATAGATCCATTAGTTAATTCACAAACCTATGGTGGTAATATAGTTATGGGACAGTGGTTAACTACCAAGGTCCTCTCGGTGCTAGGTCATAATCCTAAGGAATATTCAAATAATACTTATAGCCTTAATATGCAAAGCATCATAATATCACAATATTTTCGTAGAGTACCTCATCAAAACCAAAGCTTCATAAATATCAAGTGGTTTCATAACTTTCATAACTCTCACAATATTCTCATATCTCAGAGCATGCATAATAACCCTTTCAATATTCATAAATTTCATATGACTTTTCAATGCCCAATTGTATACAAAGGTAAAACATCATAAATTTCTTCGTAATTTTATCATATAAAGGAATTCATAAAAATATCCATAAATATCCATAAAGTTTAAATAGATAAGGAATAAGAATGGTTGAACTTGTGGAAGAAAGATTTACACAATCAAACCCACATACCTTGGTGATTTACTGGAGGAGAATTTGAATTTGGAAGTGAATAACCCGAAACTCTAGCTTGCGTCTCACACTTGAATGCCTTGAATAAGCTTGAGAGTATTGAAGGACTTAGAATATTTTTTATGAGTGGGAATGAGGTATATTAGGGTTGTATAGGACTGATAAAGGGTCTTTTGGGGGCTTAGACAACATAGTATAGGCACCAAATAATAAAAATGGTAGACTTTTATAATTTCATGCCAGAGGGGACCATGAAACCCCGATTACAGGTCGTGGTCCAGTCTAGGGCTGCAAGAGAGGGGTTTTGTCTGCTAACGTTTTGGATCCTCAAGAATCTTCTCTGATACTCGACCTATGACAGGAGTTATAGCTCATATATCAAGGTACAACCCATATACTAACTCATACTACCAACTCCATAAATCTATATTTTTACAAAGTCTGACCACCACTCCACGAGCATAAGTTACCGCTTGTAGGTCCTTCCGTAAAATTCACTGGTACTTACAAAATTTCTAGATTTCATTTCTTGGGCACTTTTATACCCTCTTACATGTAGGGCCTTACAATATCTCCACCTTAGGAACATTCATCCCCGAATGTGCTAAACATAGGCTCTAAGTAATAGAATATATACATCATATGCAAAATGCAACATAGTACCATGAAGATTTTCCAAACCATGCTTCAAATAACATCTATAATGCAACTTCAACATCACATACTCATGCATAGATGACATGAAAATAACTTACAAAAATGGGGAGGTTCTTAAGTAGGAAAAAGCATAGTACCTTAAGCTTGATTAGAATGAAAAAGATAGGGGTATTGATTCTTCATGTCGGCTTCGGCTTCCCAAGTAGCACTTTTGACTTGTTGGTTTATCCAAAGGACTTTGATGGATACAACATCCTTATTTCTCAACCTTTTCACTTTCGTATCCAAAATTTTCATTGAAATATCCTCATAAGTCAAATTCTCTTCAACATTCACTACCTCTAGGGGCACAATGGAATTATGATCTCCGACACACTTCCTCAACATAGAGAAATGGAAAAACAGATTAATCATGCTCATTTTCATATGCAACTCTAATTCATATGCAACTTTACCAACATGTATTAAGTTACAATAAGGCCCTACATAACTAGGGCTTAACTTACCCTTCTTGCTAAATCGGACTACACATTTCATTGTTGAAACCTTCAAATACACTAAATCATCAACTTCGAATTCAAGGTCTCTCCTCTTAGTGTCTACATAAGACTTGCCAATTCTGAGTTGTCTTTAATCTTTCCCTTATCATCCTCATCTTCTATAAAGCTTCCATAAACAAATTCAAACCTAACAAAGCTATCTCCCCCACTTCAAACCACCCAACTGGAGATCTACAATGCCTCTCATATAGAGCTTCGAAGGGTGTCATTCCAATGCTAGAGTGATAGCTATTATTATAAGCAAACTCTATGAGTGGAGCTTATCCCAACTACCCTTAAACTCCAAGACACAAGCCCTAAGCATATCCTCAAGAGTTTGATTGGTTCTCTCAGCTTGACCATTTGTATGTGGGTGTACTATCGTGCTAAGCTTGACTTTAGTACCAAGGCCTTTTTGAAAGGTCCTCTAATAGTGTGAAGTAAATTGAGCACCACGATTAGAGATAATGGCCAATAAGATCCCATACAATCTAACCAACTCATGAATATCCATCTTGGCATAATCTTTGGCACCATAAGTCATTTTAACCAATATAAAGTAAGTCGACTTTTTCATTCTATCAATGATAACCCAAATAGAATCAAAATGCCTCCTAGTATTTGGTAATCCAACCATAAAATCCATACTAATTTCTTCCCACTTCCAAGTAGGAATCTAAATATCTTAGGCTAGGCCACCCGATGTTTGGTGGTTGTCTTTGACTTGTTGACAACTATGGCAAACGGCTACAAATATGGCAATACCTCTCTTTATATCACCCCACCAATACACTTCCCTCGAATTTTCGTACATTTTGGTAGAACCAAGGTGAGTGGAATAAGATGAATTATGAGCCTCATTCAAGATCAAGTTCGTCAAACCATCGACATTAGGCATACATAAGCTACCTTGGTATCTAAGGACACCATCTCCCTTGCGGGAGAAAACCTCCACCTTGCTATCCTTCACCAAAGACTTCAATTCTAACAATGTGGGGTCAAGTTCTTGTTTGGATTTAACCTCTTCAATCAAGGAATACTTAGAACCATCACCACCATGCCTCCATTTTGGGCTTTATTCAGTCTAACCCCCAATCTTGCCAACCAATGAACTTCTCTTATCGATTCTTTCTTGCCATCATCAATATGAGTTATACTCTCCATGGACACTCTACTTAGAGCATCGGCCACAACATTATCCTTGCCAAGATGATAGTGCACACTCATGTCATAATCTTTAAGGATTTCCAACCACCTCCTTTGACTTAAGTTTAGATCCCTTTGGGTGAACACATATTGGAGACTCTTATGGTCAGTGAACACATCTAAATGAACCCCATTCTAATAGTGATGCATATCTTCAAGGAAAATACCACAGTTGCTCATTCAAGATCATAGGTAGGGTAATTATACTTATGCACATTTAGTTTCCTAGAAGCATAGGCAATGATATTTCCATTTTGCATCAATACACCCCCCAAGACAACTCTCGAAGTATCATAATACACCATAAACCCTTCTGACCATTCTAGTAGAGCCAAAATAGGAGCGGACATAAGCTTATCATTCAAAGATTAGATACTTCCCTCACATTCATTGGTCCATACAAATTTAGCCTTCTTTTGAGTCAATTTTGTCAAGTGAAAGGAAATTGAAGAGAAACCATTAACAAATCTTTAGTAGTACCCCGCTATACCCAAGAAATTCCTAATATCCATGGGAGTTGAGGGTCTAGGGCAATTCCTTACCACCTTCATCTTTTTTAGATCCACTTTTATCCCTTCACCCAACACCATATGCCCTAGGAAGGCAACTTTCTTTAACAAAAATTCACATTTGTCAAACTTGAAAAATAGCCTTTCTTCCCTCAATGAACTACCACTCAAATATTTCACATGCTCCTCTTCACTCTGTGAATAGATCAATATATCATCTATGAATACCACCAAAAATATGTTCAGGTAGGGTTTAAATACCCTATTCGTAAGATCCATCAATATTGCTGGAGCATTAGATAGGTCAAAGGACATCATTATGAAGTAAAAATGCCCATATCTTATTTGGACGATTATTTTGGGAATATCACACTCCTTTCCCCTCAATTGATGATACTTGGACCGAAGATCAATCTTTGAGAAGTAGCTAGGCCTGTATAATTGATCAAATAGGTCATCTATCCTTGGAAAAGGATACTTGTTCTTATGGTTACCTTGTTAAGCTGCCGATAATCTATGCACATTTTAAGGGATCCATCTTTCTTCCTTACAAACAACACCGGTATGATAGGCCTTAGGAAACCCTTCTCCAACAAATCTTTTACTTGGTCCTTCAACTCTTTTAATTCTGCCAAATCCATATGGTAAGGAGGAATGGAAATGGGTTGGGCACTGGGAGGAGGTCTATACCGAAATCTGTCTACCTCTCAGGAGAGACACTAGAAAGTTCATCGGGAAAGACATCAAGAAACTCATTAATCATTGGAACCTAATTAATCGGAGGGACTTTATACTCAACATTCTTAGCCTTCACCAGTTGATATATATAACCCCTAGAAATTAATTCCCGAGCCTTAAGACAAGAGATGAACCTATACTTAACCATCGAATCATGATCTACCCACTCAAGGACGAGTTCATTAGGAAATTGGAAGCTAACTTAGAGTTGACGTCTTCAACTCTTACTAAATGATATATGCCCCCTTTGGAAAATATTATCTGGTCCTTTAAGATGGAAATGAATCTACCCCTACATGGAGAGTTACTACCCTCCCATTTAAGAATTGGCTCATTTGGAAATTAAAACTTGACTCTACGGGTTCTATAATCGATGGAAGCATAGGAGGCATGCAACCAATCCATCTCTTAAGTATTACATCAAAGTCTACCATGGAAATCTCAACTAAATCACAAGAGACCACTTTATGCAATATAGAGATAGGATAATTTCTATAGACTCTTCTGGCAACAATGGACTCTCCTGTGGGGTTACTAACTTCATAAGGCTCTTAAAAGACCTCGAGACATATATGAAATTTATAAGAAGGAAATGGAGTCACAAATGACAAATTATATATCAGATCTAATAAGTAATATGCATCAAAATTGAAAACTCTCAACATACCAATGACAACATTTGGAGCCTCTTAAACTTCTTGGCGACCAGGGAGAGCATAGAATTGATTGGTCCTTTGGGAGCCTTGAACTATCCCACATTGGCCTTAGGGCCTTGAACTATTGCTTTTACAATCCTTGGGATGAAGTATGGGATTCCCACACTTGAAGCAAGCATTCAAACTAGCTAGGCACTCTCCTATGTGGAGCCTTCCACACTTGGGGCAACTTGGCTTTGGGGCTTAGGAGCTATCCCCTTGTAATTAGTGGTTCAAGGAGGGTGTTGGTAGACCTTTGTCTACCTTAATTTTGTCCACCTTGGAATTCGCCCCACTCCTTTGGCGAGAAATAGCTCCTACCATCGACTTGAGCGCTCTTGGACTCCCTTGCCATCTCCCTTAGCTTCTCCACCCCTATTTGATCTACATAATTCACTAGTTGTGAGATATCCATCTCCTTAACTAGCATGGGCATCTTACACTCTGTGGAAACCAAATCAGCTATGCTACAGATAAACTTGCTCATACAGGCCCTTGGATCCGCAATAATGAAGGGAGCATACTTGGAAAGATTAGTGAATTTGAAGGCATACTCCCTCACGCTCATGGAACTTTTCTTAAGGTTAATGAAGTATTAGACCTTAGTATCCATTAGCCCAATCGGGAAATAATCCAAGAAGGCACACTTGAACTCTTCCCATCCGACGGGACCAACTTCTTGACCCCTCTCATCTACTCATTGCTCATACCATTTTTTGGCTACCCCTTTGAGTTGGTAGGCTGATAACTTGACTTTATCCTCCGAAGGGATACCCATAACAACTACAATTCTATAGGCCTCATAAATAAAGTCAATGGGGTCCTCCTCTATCTTTGAACCACGAAACTCCAGAGGATTGATCCTTATAAAGTCTCTCACTCTAATGGATGGAGTAAGTATTTGGGGGGAAATGACAATCTCCCTATTATCTTGGTTGGCCAATGCTTGGGGAAACATAGTGAAGGCGACTTAAAACTCCATGTGAATACCCTGTTATCTTGTTAAAGTGGAGGGACTTGTTATTTGGGAGTACCTCTTTTGTGTAGAGCTCTCCTTGTTGGCATGATCTAGAAACAATCGAAGAAGTCATCATTAGTGATAGCAAAAACTTAGTCAACTCTAAAGTCATGATATTAACGAGAAAGAAGGGAAGACTTCCTAAACCGTCTCATAGCCTCTCACTCAAGATATTGACATGCTTCACAACCTTGATGAGGCTCTACTCAACGGGGTATGCATGGATATCTGAGAAAGGGTGTGCATTGATCATTTCAATTCGATTTTGTACATTATTGGTTCGGTTTATCAATTTTTTATTTTTAAATATGCTAAACCAATAAGAAACCAATAAAATAATTTTTATTAATTTTTGGTTTATCGGTTTTAAGTCCTTAAGGGTTCGATTTTTGGTTTTATCTCATAAGAATGATAATGAGAATTTGCATTAATAAAAAGTAGATAGAGTATAAGGATTATGTTTACAAACTTGCAAAAGCTATAATTAGTTAATTACAAAATAAAATACTAAAGTGGATAACTAATCACTTAAGTACTATAAAGATTAAAATATGTAAAGTATTGCTATAACATCCTATTACTATTAAATTACTAATATTTGATATTTATGAAGGTATAACATAGTAAATTATTATAATCTTATTGGGTTATCGATTTACCCAATAACAAAATAGTAAAAATCAATATTGAACTGATAACCCAATATTCTTTTTTTTGAAAACTATTAAAAATCTGATAACCTAATAACCCAACAACAATAAATCAATAACATTTTATCAGTTTGATTTAATAGTTGATTCAGTTTTTGCATACCTCTACATCCGAAGAAGATTCTAAAACCTCGTACTCTGATACCAAGTTTGTAATGACCCGACCTAGCGCCTATTCGTCACACGGCGATTGAGATACTTGAAGGCACCTCACCAAAGCCATCTTTAATATCTTAAACTTTCATAGGCATAAATTTAAACTTTTGCGGAATAAAAATGCGGAAAGGTCCTATGGGACCAAATCATGACAATGAAGTAACACTAAAAAGAAACATTAACATTTGTCCATAAGGCATACCGACTAAAGCATAGATAGGTGAAATAAGTTTTGGCCGATTTCCATCAAATATAAAAGACTCTAGACAAAGGAAACATAGAATGTAAAAATCTCAAAAGGTCCAACATATACATCAATGTCCTAAAAGAAAACAAAAGCTAGAATAGAAAATGGTAGAGCCACAAACTAAGTGCTCACCATAAAGGTACTAATCTCAAACATCTAAAAACTATCCACAAGTTAGTGGAGGAGTACCTATCTCGACATAATTAAATCATGCAGAAAAAATATATGTTAATATATTGGAATGCACTAAGTATGTGAGATGCATTGCGAACATGAAATAGTAATGTCATTATTCATAAGCAAAACATATAAATATATATGTGATGGTAAAGTACATAAAATATGATCTCAAGCATGCACAAGGAAGTCTATCAATATGAATAAGAGTAAATGCATAAAGATCACATGTATTGGCATCATAAACTTATGGGAGTGGACCTTAACTTATATATAAGACCATGTGAGCTACTACATGGAATCCAACGCAGTCCCTTACATCGGCACTAGGAGACCACTTGTCAGGTGAAACTCCATCACTTCTCATGCGTCTTTATATAAAATAAATAGCCTATGTGGATCCACTATCCTAGCCAACAATGGCTCCTATAGTGGCCATAGTTAGGGGACAATGAGATTCATCTCTAGTAAGTCTTGCCTCAACTAACGGAATGAGCTCCAATCTCAAGGTCTTCTCGATGCTAGGTCATCCCATGGAATCTTTGAAACATATATTTAGTGAATTTATGACACTTTGAATCATAAATAGTAAATCATAAGAGTATCTCGAATTACAGGAACCTATAAGTGAGAATTATCCTTTCTTCTTGTGGACCATCCTTAAATATCTTTTACGGTAATTGTCAACATACTTATATATTTGACAAGACATAACTTTAGAACTTAGCATTAATACCCTAATCATCAACATAAATCCTGCAAAGCTTTTAGTTAAAACTGGGTGGACTAAGCTTTTAAATTGGAACAATCATAAATAATCAAGCATAATCATGGAAAACATACTTATTTAAAACATGTAAAAGAGCCCACACATCAACATCGATAATACTCATCATTTGGATCATCTTCAATAACTTAAAAAAATGCAAATACTTAGTAAAACATCATATGATATCATTTAATAGGATAATATATCATGAAATTATCATTAATATGCAAATTTACTTAAAGGAACTTAAAGAAAAGATAAAAGACATTATGAAGGACTTTGTGTGTAAAAGAAGACCCACAAATCAACTGACATACTTTAATTATTCTCCAAGAAGATAAGTTTGAATCCTTTAGGAAGAACATGAAAACCCTAGCCTTGCCTTGACCTTTCAAGAGAGAGTATTTGCCTTAGAAAATTTTAGAAATAAAAGAATTAGAGAATGACTAGGGTTTCTAGGGCTTTAAGATCTAGTTTAAGCCCTTTTGAATCCCAAAAATGACATAGTATAGGAATAATATTTGCAAAAATAACAAAATTTCCCTTCATTAAAACTTTCAGAATGAAATTACAAAAGCCCAATGATGGTTCATGGTTTGAATCACATACCATATTTCTATCTGTCTTGGTCTACTTTTCAAAACTTCAGAAATTGTTTTGCTGATCTAAAACCACGAAACCCTTTGTACAAACCATACTTTGACCTACAACCCATGGTTGGATTCATAAAGTCCTTCCATATTTAGTAAATTTCTTACTTTCTTGGGTATTATCTACAAAGGGCTTATACAGGTCGTACAATGGTCTACAGACTGTACTGTTAATCGTAGGTCACTTTCCAAAAACTCTAAATTTTCTTCATGTATGATATTCTCATTCATGACCCTAACTATGGACCATCAATTAATCTATGGGCCATCACTGGCTGTGTGGGTTATCCCACACTTGGAAACGTTTTCCCTATTTTGAAGTTTATGTTTAAGAACTGACCTATGGGTCTTACATAGGCCTCGTAAACTAATCCCAAGTCATTTTTAGTCAAATATTTTTTTCACACTTATGTTCCTAAATGAGGGGTTATTACACCTATACTTTGGAATGTACCAGCATAATATAATAATATATAATCATAAGAATATAGATATAAACATTGCGTAGCATCATATCTCAACAATCTTCACCAGATACTCAAGTCAAATGATACAATAGATATCCAGTCTCATTAATTTATCGTAAGATAACATCAAAGTAAGAATGATATGAGATGAAGCAAATGCTATGTGATGTAAATAATATGATGCAATATCCAAATAATTGTGATGCATGTTTGCCCAACAATACACATCTACTTATCAATATATATATGCATTAGAACGTAACCTATGGGGGTCTCACAAAGACTATATATCCATGAACATTGCTGGCAATAACCTCAGCCAATGCTCACTCGTCTAGAAATGAGCTTAGACCTATTCAAAAATTACCTTGAACCCGTCCAAAAATGACCTTGGACCCAATATCAGCTAGCATATTACCTCGCTCACTAGAGAAACCCCGGCTAATGTTAACCGGTAGAGACCTTGGTCGTTAATCCATATTTTACCTTATTCATCTCTCAGTTGTAGCCATCACAAGTATCAATGCACAAGTAATAATAGATGCAATGTGTATGATCACAATTATATCACATTGTTAATATCATAATGATTTTAATATTATCATAGTATCAATGTCATCAATGCCTCGATATTATCAATATATCAATATCATCGGTGTCTCAATATCATCAACGTATCAATATATATTATGTTCATCTTAATATAGGCATCATCGTAATATCAATATTAAATCATTCACAAAATCATAATTCTTA
The DNA here is from genome assembly GCA_025642045.1 of Solanum sejunctum. Classification (NCBI taxonomy): domain Eukaryota; kingdom Viridiplantae; phylum Streptophyta; class Magnoliopsida; order Solanales; family Solanaceae; genus Solanum; species Solanum sejunctum. The sequence goes on along the minus strand of JAOTQJ010066581.1, from coordinate 15,012 downwards.
TGAAGTCACAATTAATTTACAAGTCAATATTTCAACGTAAGAACAACTACTCAATCCGAAAACCTCAAAATTAAAGTCTATGTGATACAATTCTAACCCAAAGTACTCAATTCCATACACTTACGAATATATAAGGTTCAATCACACTTAACAAAAGGTTAGAAGTCTATTTGCCTGTAATGGCCCTCCTTGTTATTTCAATACTATGTATGTATTTTGTGGATTTGAGCATGTGTGTGGAAACCTGGGACCATTATTGACGTGTTGAGACTATTGGCATTGTGGTTGGATGGATTATGTCTAGTGTCACAGTCAGTTTTGTCGCATCACCATCCAGAGTAGCTTCAAGCTCATGTTGCAAGTTATTAGCATTTTCCTTTCCTTTATGATAACCCTTTATTTCTTGATTAAACTTTTTACAAAGAGCTAGATTTTCTAATTCCAGATCTAAAACATGTTTCTCCACTTCTTGCATCTGAGAAACCAAGATAATTTTTTCATCTTGAACAAGATTTAATTTATTGTTCAATATATCATTTTTAGTAGTTGGCTAATCGAATCAATAAGAATAGTAGCTAACTTTCTCAACTTCTTAATAGAAAAGATGTCTACATCTTGCTTAAAATCATATAGAGTTACCTCTTCCTCAGATTCATTATCATCTTCTAATTTTTCCATAAATACAAATATTTGATGGAAGATTTCAAAATAATCCTTCATAGCAATCAAGGAAGCATCCTCTTGATGTTCAGAGTCTTCTAATTCATATGAGGAACTTCCCCAAACAGCAAGAGCCTTCTTCACAACATAGTCTGTTGTAGCCTTTTTTGATTTTCTTGTCAAGGACCTAGTCCTTTACTTGTCATTATTACTTCCAACCTTGACATAGTCTTTATACTCTATCTTGTGTATTGTATAATCTCTGATAAATTGGCCTGGTTTTTCACATTTGTGGCACAGATCATTAGATGTAACATCTCTGCTAGGATTTCCCTTCTTCTTTAAACCTCTATGTTTCCTTATAATTTCTTGAAGACTTTTGTTGAGATATACCATCTCATCTTCATCTTCTTTAGAATTTTCACTGTGTGTCCCTTCAGAGTTAATGAATTGTCTTCTTAGCAACATCATTTTCTCTATTCAACTCATGAGTTTGTACATTACCAATCAAGGCATCCATAGTCAGCACCTTCAAGTCCATGGCCTCACTAATTGTATCAACCTTGCTGGCCCATGACTTAGGAGGAATTTTGAGGATATTCTTGAATTGGTTGCTAGGATGAATAGGTTAACCTAAGCATCAAAGTTTATTGCTACTGGATGAGAACTTGATATACATATCATGAATAGATTCTCCTTCTTTCATGGTAAAATTTTCATATTGAGTAGTGAGAATATCCACCTTAGACTCCTTCACTTGCTTAATACCTTCATGAGAAGTGCATAACCAATCCATAATCTCTTTCGCAGACACACAAGCTGAGATCCAATTGTATTCTTCAACTCCAATTCCTCAAACCAACAACTTCTTAGCTTTGTAATTCTTTTCAATTTTTTTCCTGTCAGCGTCACTGTGTTTTTGTCTAGTCTTAGGAACTATTTGAGTAATTTCTCTGAAACGACCCCAAAGAGTGCCTGAAAATATGCCTCGGAAGTGCACGGAATCATAATTTTCATATATCTCAAATTCATGTGTGATATTGAAAATCTGACTTCATATTCTTGTTGAAGGGTCAAATTGAGTGAAAGATGGGTCTAACCCCTATTTAAGAAAAACCATAGCAAAATTTAAAAATCGCAAAAATGCGATTTCTAGAGACGATCCGCGCCCCAGGCACGACACACTAAGGGTGCACTACAATGTATTTTGTGCACTATTTTTCTTATTCGGTCCAAGGCCTTTGGGTCTTGAGCCTAAGTGCTCTCATGCATGAAAATACATATACTTAGCCTTATTTCACCCTCATATCATTCAAGACATTCCCAAGTACTCTCACACTTAGACAATATTTCATCTCCAAATTTCAAGTCCCAAAACTCATCCAGATCTTAAGGTTCTCATTCAAGATTCAAGTCTCCATCTCCAATCTTCTTCAAGGATTCTCCAAAGTCAACATATGTGGGTTTCGTTCATGGGTTCCTTTCACCCATGATACCCCAGATCTTTTTTACCTAAAATTGCATGATTTAAAGTTGATTTACTCATGGGTCTTATCTATTATGAATTTTACTGCACACTATTTTGGTATCTATGAAATGGTGATTGTTTTAACATGTTTTAAGCTATGATCTAAGATCTTATGAGAGATTTGATGAAGGATTTAGATGTATATTGCTTGAGGGTGTTATCAAGTATCTATTGATGGTTTTACATGAATTTTTGAGCATGATTTCACTCTTGAATTGCATGGTTTACACTAGCACTACACATCAGCCAGGTGTTTGATAAAATGTCCGAATTATGATTTCTTAAGGAATTGAAGGTCCAATGCATGTCTTATGAGTATGAATGACTATATGATGATGAAATAAATGTATGTATATGATATTATCTCTATACTATTGGAAATGACCAAGCCTCACATATGGTGTTGTAGGCCTAAGTAACCTTTTTGAGGGGTTTGTACCTCAATCGCCTTGCTCGGAAGGTGGTAGGCCCATGCAACCATCTGAGGGTTTTGTACCTTGATAACCACATTGGAGTGTTTGTACTCCATCAACCATGTTAAGGGGTTAGTACCTCATCAACCATATTGGGGGGTTTGTACCTCATCAACCTATTAAGTGGTTCATACCTCATTTGTCTCTCCAAGGAGGTGGTAGGACTTGGATATGCACTAATAATGGTCTCTCTTTATACATGCATTATGTTCTATACAAGCATGGTTTTACTTCATGCATCATTCATGCATGCTTTGTTGCTATATGCTTACCCATTGCCTATGTTATATATTTTTTTGCTTATGGTGCTTATCACTTGTTGCATTGCATCCTACATACTTAGTACATTCAAACGTACTAATGTATACTATATACCTACATGATATCACCATGTAGGAACCAGAGTCCTACTTGACCATCCTCATCCACTTGGCTAGTACAACTTCTTTCAAGCTCTTTGGTGAGTCCTCTATCCCAGGGATGGTGTTTGTGATCTCAAACTATGTTCCAAGACTATCTTCTTTTATGTATATATTGACTATGAGGATGATCCTGGTAGCTTGTCTTGGCCCCCGCTAAGTATCTAAGTTTTAGCGGTGTTGTTGGATATGTTTTGTATTATGCTCTGAGCTTTGACTCTATCTTTGACTCTTGATTTTTATAATATGGAAATTATCCCTTAGCCCCGTTGCCAATATTTACTATCTCTTGTCGTATTTTATTACTTCCTCAACTAAGGATGTGTAATAATATGTTAAAAGGCTTGCTTGGGGTTCCTTTGGGTTCCCATACATCATGTCACGTCTAAGCCCTAGGCTTGGGGTTTGACAATCTTGGTATCAGAGCACTAGGTTGTTAGATCCTCAGAGTCCAACACACCACGTCGATTAGAGTCTTGTTAATGGTTATGTTGTGCACCATAACTATGAGCTAAAGGATATGAGGCATTTAGGAAATGTTTCCCTATTTCTTACTCTACATTGTGTTATAGGAGTTGAGCTAAGGATTTCCCCCTAACGATTGTCCTTTTCTATGCTAGATCATGCCTAACACGAGAGGAAGAAGAGGTCGCACACTTGAAGAGCAATCGACTAATGAAGAGCTTTGAGATGCTCTGACTTTGATTACATAAGTTTTGGCTAACCAAGCCAACCAAGGGGCCCAAGCCCCTTATCTCCTACACCAACATCTCGGGTGAGAGATTTCATGAGGAAAAATCCCCTAGAATTCCATGTGTGAAAGGTGAATGAGGACTCTTCAAGAGTTCATTGAAGAGGTATACAAGCTGTTGGCTATTATGGGTGTGAGATTAGAGGATAAGACAGAGTTAGCAGCCTACCAACTCTAGGGGTAACACAAAATATGGTACAATCAATGGAAAGAGGAGAAGGGAGTTAACAATATGGTACTTTGGGAGGAGTTCAAGGCAGCTTTTCTTAATCGGTTCTTCTCTCTTGAGCTTAGGGAAGCCAAATTATTGAAATTTATGAATTTGAGATAAGGGTCTATGAGTGTGAAAGAGTATGCCCTCAAGTTAAACCAACTTTCAAAATATGCTCTACACTTGTTGGCTGATTCAAGGTCTAGGATGAATAAATTTATGATGGGTGTTTCCGACTTGATGAATGAGGAGTGCTAGTCTGCTGTACTGATTAGTGACATGTATTTGCCTCATTTGATGACCTATGTCGAACAAATAGAGGAGGAAAAGTTAAGGAAGAGAAAGGATCATGAGGTCAAGAGGGCCCATTTTGAGGGAATGTTCCATAGTCGAAAGGGTGGCCGGTTCCATCAAGCCCAAGGGTCTTCTCATGCATTTCATAAGAGGGTTGCCAATGATTTTCCAAGGGAACAAGGTGTTGGCGTTGTGATTCCTATGGTGGGTGTCTGAAATGTGGTAAGGGTCATAGTGGTCCGTGCTTGAAGGATACTTATATGTGTTCTGGTTGTGGGGAAGTTGGGCATAACATGTTTGATTGCCCTAAAAATTACAACAAGGGTAAGAAAGTTAATCCATAAGGTGCTAATATGGTCTTCTTGGAGAGAGGTGGCCGAAAAAAATTTGCCCCAAGGCACAATCAATTTTATGATTTATAGGAGAGCCAAGGGGTTGATGCGGTGCCCGACATTGTTACCATTATGTTGAAAATCTTTGATTTTGATGTATATGCATTGATTGATCCAGGTGCCACTCTTTCTTTTGATACCCCTTTTGTTGCTAAAAGTTCCATATTGAGCCCTAATTATTGTGTGAGTCATATGAGGTGTCTACTCCTATTGGTGAATCTATTGTTGCTAGAAAGGTCTATAGAAATTGTCCCATTTGCATCTTGAATAAAATATTGCCTTGTAATATTATTGAGTTGGACATGGTTGATTTTAATGTTATTTTGGGATGGATTGGTTGCATGCATACTATGCCTCTATTGATTGTAAAACCCATAGGGTCAAATTCCAATTCCTAAATGAAGCCCTCCTTGAGTGGGAGTCATGGTGTGGTAGTCAAGGGTAGGTTCATCTCTTGCATTAAGTCCCATAAGTTGATCTCTAAGGGGTCTCTTTATCATTTTATGAGGGTTAGGGATATGGAGTCCAAAGTCCTTCCCATAGAGTCGGTTTCGATTATAAATGCACCTTTTGATGTCTTTCCAAATCACTTTCTCGGTGTTCATCCCAAAAGGGAGATAGATTGTGGTATAGACCTCCTCCCCGATACTCAACCCATTTCTACTACCCCTTACCATATAGCCCCGGTGGATTTAAAGGAGTTGAAGGAGCAATTGAGGGTTTTGTTGGAGAAGGGTTTTATTAGGCCTAGCCAGCCACTTTGGGGTGCACCGATGTTATTTGTGAAGAACAAGTATGAGTCTCTTAGAATGTGTATTGACTACCGACAACTTAATAGGGTCACTATCATGAACATGTATCCTCTTCCAAGGATTGATGAGTTGTTTGACTAATTGCAAGGGGCTAACCACTTCTCTAAGATTGATCTTCAATCCAGGTATCATCAAGTGAAGGTTAGGGAGTGTGATATTCCTAAGACAACCTTCTGGACTAGGTATAGCCATTTCAAGTTTGTTGTGATGTCATTTGGGTTGACAAATGCACCGGCTATCTTCATGGATCTTATGAATAGGGTCTTTGAACCCCACCTTAATTCGTTTGTTATGGGCTTCAATGATGATATTTTGATCTATTCACATATTGAGGAGGAGCATATGGGTCATTTGAGGGTAGTGTTGCACAGATTAAGGGATGAGAAATTATACGCTAAATATGAGAAGTGTGAATTTTAGTTGAAAGAAGTTGCCTTTTGTCACGACCCAACCCAGGGATCGTGATTAGTGCCGATTGGGCACCCAGACAAACACTAAACCGGATTTCCATTTATAATAGCTAAGAAATTTATCAAAATTTCATCAAAGTTTCCTCTGTTTTACTAAGTAACCACACCTGCAAATAGCGAACCTAGCCAACAGCAAACATCAATATACATATATATACGGGCCGACAAGGTCACCGCTGCAGTAGAACCGCCCACCAAACGTATCATACATACAAAGACATACCAAACACAATTCCCGCACCCACATGTATCCACAGACCTCTAAACATACGAACTGAATCATAGGATGGGACAGGGCCCCGTCATACCCTAGAATATCCACAAATACAAAATACAAAAAATACGTGTACATGTATATACCAAAAGATCTGCTCATAATGCAAAGGGAGCACGTCAATAGTACACAGAGATCCTAGGAAGATGGCTCTCTAACCTGTACATCGGTACCTACGGGCATGAACACAGCCCCCCTCCCCCCCGAAGGAAGAGGGTCAGTACAAAAAATGTACCAAATATGTAAAGCGGAAAGTACAAAGTATAAGTGAGAGTAATAATCCAAATAAAATATATAAGTCAAACCTATATGAAAAAATCAAAAAATTTCTTTATTTAAAACATCAAAATAATGCATATTGGACGAGAACGATGGCGACCTCCAAACTGGCTCCATACCACAGCATAACACCAGAAGTTTCAAATCTCCGAAATCTCCAACAAAAATCCCAATTGTAACATAGGTAAGCCAAGGTGAAGGGACCACACACTCACATCAAAGGATAGGTGAGCGAGGCGAAGGGGCCAGGCACTCACGTATCATAATGTGTAAAGGTCTTCATGCCCGTTATATAAGTGAGTCATGGCGAAGGGGCCATATGCTCATGTTTGCCGGGGGCAAGCACCCACACGTCGTGATGCTAACATATCCCAAGCCCAGCTCCTTATGCCTCCAAACTAATCAAAGCCGACCCATGGGTAAACTGACCCGCCGTATCCAACCTACTTCGGAATTTATATACATGCATAAAAACTAGTTCCAAAAACTTAGTAATATGCCCAATGTTCATTTCTTTTGAAATCAAGAAATTATTGGTTTATGAAATTTGTCAAAACTGCTCAACTTCACACATAAAAGTGGTTTCAAAGAACTTGCTTAATTTCTAATCATATACATCACTAAACAGACTTTAAAACAATTTTTAAAGTGATTCCGGAACAATAGAATCCATAGCTTTCCAACTATTTAACTTTCGGTCAAACAAACACTATTCATGGATTTTTGAAGACTCAAAAGTTATGGATGGAGATAACTTAGGAAAATTGTGGAAAGTAATGAACATAGGTCCTATTTAGGCTTTTTCACCAAATGTTACGGGCATTTGCACCCTCCAATAACATACATTCTTTTAACATACTCAACTATTTCACATTTTTAGCAACTTGCGGGTTCTACATACTAAGAGTCAAAATATAAATACCATTTTTATAAAAGTACGAAGGAGTGGACATGAGATATATTTGGACCCAAATTAAAGGGAAAGGAACTTTTCAAACATAAGACGTTGACCCAACTTAACTAATTTATGCCAAGAGGTAGAAATCTTTACATACCTCGATTCCTTTCTCCAACTACCTCCAATGCAAGACCAATCCAATTTATGCTTCCGGATATCCCACATCTGCACGAGTCACAATAACGCCAATGATTAATAAGCATAACGGGTCTTAAATCCTAACTTTCTAGTTCCAAATTTTTATAAAAATTTCGGCAGCATCTCCCCTTAAAATACATCGCCCCGAGAATTCATCGGCTTAAATAATCAGTCAACAACAACAATAACAACCTACAACATCAATAAATCTTCTCCAATACCATCACAAAATCAAAACACCACAAAATGCTATTGCGACATAGTTAGAAAAACAGGGCAGTATTTATACAAACACACATCTACCATATTCAATCCTTCCTATATATTGCAAGAATCATAATACGTCACTCCAATGCCCAACGCAATCCCCCAACGTTAAAACATAACATTATACCTTCAATGGGGCTCCAATCGAAGTTAATTTTCATGTAAACATTAATATAATTTTCCCAAAACTTCTTTCACCCCACAAAGACTATTTACTTGACAAATAAACATAAACACATAACTATAAATCCATATATCATCATATGCAACTTGTATTCAATTCCAACCCCAAATTCAAAATTCATAATTCAACTAACAACCAACCTTTTTTTCATGCTTTACCTTCATTATAACGCACCCCTAACACACCCACAAGATTTAATTAACATAAATGAGGCTAGAAATTAACATACCTTTCAAGTTCCTTACTAGACCCAAACCTTCCTAGCCGTCGAAACAAATATTTTCTTGACCAACTAACGCCTATACGCCACTTAGGGGATCCAATATACCAATCTTGACGCATCAAATAAGCAAGAACTCAAAAAAAATAATATTTTTCCTTCACTGTAGCTGGCCGAACCCTCCCCTGTTCCTCTCTAAAATTTTTTCTAAGTGTAAGACTCTCTCTTGTATAAGATAAGTGCGTACACATGTATACATAAACACCCAAGTTCCACTTGGACCAATTAAAATTAAACACACTAATGATCCCACAACAATTTAATTCTTAAAGACTAAACTTAGAATAAAATTTATGTTTGGTCCCAAACTTTACCAAATCGAATCAATTAAGGACTTGTGGGTTTTAACTTATAGGGTATAACATCCTCCCCCCCTTAAGAACATTCATCCTCGAATGTCATACTAACCATACAAGTTTTGTCTATAATACCACATCTGACAATGAACAACTTAGTGATCCTACATCGTGCTTGGCAAGGAAATTGAATTACCTGAAGATACAAGAAATAAATGAGGGTATTTCTTTTTCATTTGCTCCTCCACTTCCCAAGTCAACTCCTGTCTATTATTATTGTGCCACAACACTTTAACTGAAGCTACATCCTTGTTTCAAAGTTTCCTGACTTGACGGTCTAATATAGCGACGGGTTGTTCCTCAAAAGTCAGTTCCTCCATAACCTGGATATCATCTACAGGGAAAATTCTAGAAGGATCACTGATGCATTTACGAAGCATGGAAACATGAAATACTGGGTGAACTCCACACAAATCCGCTGACAACTCTAACTCGTAGCCAACCTTAACTATTCTGCGGACGATCTGATATGGACCAATGTACCTTGGGCTAAGCTTCCCTTTCTGACCAAATCTCATAACGCCCTTCATGGTTGATACTTTCAAGAATACCCAATCTCCAACTTGGAACTCTAAATGGCAATGACGATTATTGGCATAAGACTTCTAACAACTTTGGGCTGCTAATAACCGCTCTCGAATTAGTTTCACTTTGTCCACCGCTTGCTGGATTACATCTGGTCCAATGAACTTCTCCTCACCAACTTTGAACCAACCAATTGGTGACCGACACTTCTTACCATATAATGCCTCGTACGATGCCATCTGAATGATGGAATAGTAACTGTTATTATATGCAAATTCAATCAACGGTAAGTGCTTATCCCAACTACCTTGGAAGTCTATCACGCAAGCTGGTAACATATCTTCCAACATTTGGATAGTACGCTTGGCTTGACCATTGAATTGGGGGTTGAATGTTGTGCTAAGACTTACCTGTGTCACTAAACCTACCAGAAATGATCGCCAAAAATTTGCCATAAATTGGGTGCCTCTATCGGAGATAATAGATACAAGAACACCATGAAGGCGTACAATCTCCTTAACATACAATCTGGCATAGTCCTCAGCCGAGTAGGTAGTCCGAACTGGAAGAAAATGAGATGATTTTGTCAACCTATCAACAATAACCAAAATAGAGTCATACCTTCGTGGAGTGCGAGGTAAGCCTGTAGAAAACTCCATATTGATAATCTCCCATTTCCATGTCGGTATCTCTATTTCCTGCAACAATCCTCCAGGCTTCTGATGTTCTATCTTCACCTGCTAACATTTCGGGCATTGGGCAACAAACTCTGCTCTATCATGCTTCATGCCATCCCACCAATACAAGCACCTGAGGTCATGTTACGTCTTTGTCGACCCAGGGTGAATAGAATAATGGGCATTGTGTGCTTCGCCCATAACCTGTTGCCGCAAGCCTGCAATATCTGGTACATATAACCTTCCTCTGAACAATAAGATACCATCAGGAGAAATCTCAAATAAGGTCTACACCTTCTCCCGGCCATGTCCCTATATCAAACTAGAATAGGATCCTCATGTTCCCTCTGTTTAATCTCTGCCATAATAGAAGGTTTAGCTATGCCTTGGACAAAAACTCTTGCGTCACCCGAATCTGCCAATCAAACTCCCAGATTGGCTAACTGCTGAATATCTCGAATTATCTACTTCTTCTCTAGGGGTGAGTCAGCTAAACTACCCATGGACTTGCGACTGAGCGCATCTGCTACGACATTGGTTTCCCTGGATGGTAGAGAATATCAATATCAGAGTTATTCAGCAATTCCAACCACTGCCGCTGCCGCAAGTTTAACTCTTTCTGCTTAAATATATACTGGAGACTTTTATGATCTGTAAAAATATCAGCATGAACATCGTACAAATAATGCTTCCAAATTTTTAAAGCATGGATCATCGCAGCTAACTCCAAGTCATGGGTAGGGTAATTCTGCTCGTGCTTCTTGAGCTGCCAGGAAGCATAAGCTATCACTTTGCCATGATGCATTAATACACACTCCAAACCCACACAGGAAGCATCACAATAAACTACGTACCCATCAAGACCATCAGGCAAGGTCAGAACTGGAGGTGTAGTCAATTTTTCCTTCAATATCTGAAAGCTGCACTCACAGGTGTCGGACCACTGAAACTTTGCCCTTTTTTGTGTTAGCTTTGTCAAGGGCACTGCAATTTCTCTACAAATCTTCTGTAATAGCCCGCTAGGCCTAGAAAGATACGGACCTCCGTCGGTGTTGTGGGCCTGGGCCAACTCTTTACGGACTCAATTTGCTAGGAATCTACCCAGGTGCCTTCAGCTCCTATATGGCCCAAGAATGCCACTAAAGATAGCCAAAACTTGCATTTCGAGAATTTTACATATAACTTTTGGCGACAAAGAATGCGAAGGACAGTTCTCAGGTGATTTACATGATCCTCCTCAGATCGAGAATATACTAGGATATCGTCAATAAACATAATCACGAATACATCTAGGAATGGCTTAAACACTCAATTCATAAGTTCCATAAACACCACTGGAGCATTTGTTAGCCCTAAGGACATAACTCTGAATTTATAATGTCCGTAGCGAGTTTTGAATGTTGTTTCAGGAATATCTTCTTCCTGCACCCATAACTGGTGATACCCTGATCGCAAGTCTATTTTTGAGAAATACCTAGCTCCCTATAACTGGTCAAACAGATCATCAATCCTGGGGAGGGGGTATTTATTCTTAACAGTTACCTTGTTCAGCTATCGAAAGTCAATACACATCCGCAGCGACATGTCCTTCTTCCTCACGAATAATATTGAGGCTCCCCAGGGAGAGGTGCTAGGCCGAATAAAGCCTTTCTCTAACAAATCCTTAAGCTGCTCCTTGAATTCCTTTAACTCGGCTGGCACCATTATATATGAAGGGATCGAGATAGACTGAGTGTCGGGCAGTAAATCTATAGCAAACTCTACTTCTCGCTCTAGAGGGAGATCGGGAAGTTCATCTAGAAATACGTCCAGAAATTCACTAACTATGGGAATGGACTGGAGAGCCGGAGGCTCGGCATTCACATCATGTACCCGAACCAGGTGATAAATACACCCTTTTCTGACCATCCTGCTAGCCTTGAGGTATGAAATAAACTTACCCCTCGGCATTGCAATATTACCCGACCATTCCAGAACTGGTTCTCCTGGAAACCAAAATTGAAGTAACTTTTTTTGACAATCAACCTTAGCGTAGCAAGAATCTAGCCAATCCATACCCATAATCATATCAAAATTTGTCATATCTAGCTCTATCAAATTGGCCAGAGTACAGCGGTCAAGAACAGATACCGGGCAGTTTCTATAAACTCTGCTAACTATACGATTCGCCTATCAGTGTCCCAACCTCACAAGGCTCTATTGGTTCAGACTGCATATCAATCATGCATGCAACCAACGGGGAAATATACGACAAAGTGGAGCCAGGGTCAATCAACACATATATAGCCTGAGAACAAACAAATAATGTACCTAGGATCACATTAGACGATGCCTCCTGGTCCTGTCGATTAGCTAGGGCATAAATGCGATTAGCAAGACCGCTGGAACCTGGAACTCCACCGTGACCTCGGCTGCGACCTATTACCACTGGAGTACCTCGCCCTAGAGGGCTCATAGCTACTGAAGCAGAAGAAGAAGCTCTAACTGCTCCAGAAGTCTGGGTGGACCCTTCTGCACCAACCCTATTAGGACAATCCTGCATCTGGTGGCCTTGACGGCCACAAATAAAATAGGAACCTGAAGAGCGGAAATACTTCCCCGAGTGCCGTCTCCCGCAATGAGGGCACGGGGGTATAGTAAATCTCTACTGGCTGCTGGAACTCGGTCCTACCCCTAACAGACTAGAGATAGCTGATCTCCTACCAGGAGTCTACGAAGGTGTTCTTTGCACTGGTCGAGGAGGAGGTCCACTCAGCTGCAGCCGAGACTGCCTACCCCAAAAATCTTCCACTGAACCGAATGACCTAGCCCTCTTTGGTGGCCCTCTATCATCTATCCTGTCCGCCTGGCATCTTCGATGACGATCCTCCATCCCATGTGCATAGGCCAGAATACGGGCAATATCCATCCCCGGTTGGGCAACTAATACCAAACAACTATCCACATAATATGAATCCAGCCCCACAATATAGTGATGTATGCAATCTGTCATGCTGGAAACATGTGCAGGTGTATATCAGGCCAAAGAGTCAAATTCCAGACTATATTCCTAAACTGACCGGCCCCGCTACCTCAACATCAAAAACGTGTCCTCCCTGGCGCGCCTAATCTGTAGAGGTAAAAAGTGAGCCAGGAATGCCTCTGTGAACTCGCTCCAAATGGCAGGTCGGGCATTAGCACCTTGGGATAAAAGCCATGACTCGTACCAATTTGGTGCAACATCATGCAATCGATAGGAGGCCAACTCTATAGATTCTTCTTCGGAGGCCCCAATCACCCTTAATGTCCACTGCATCTATCTCATGAATTGCTGAGGATCTTCTGAAGGTTTGGACCCAAAGAATTATGGTGGTCCACAAGCCAAGAAATCATTGGCTTGGGAACTATCTCGACGGGCTGCCTGACTACTTCCAGCCTCCAGTCTGTGGGCCTATCATGCCACAATATAAGTCAACAACTGCATCGCCTCCCGCAGCTCCCTGATTTTGCGCTTGGCTGGGGAGTCGGAGGTTCTGACGCCTGGCCCTCTGGGCTAGTAGGGTGACCAAACCCGCTGTTGGGAATACAATCTCCGGCTTTGGCTAATCATGAGCCCGGGTAGTTCCCCAACCACGTAAGGCCCCATCTACTACTGTAGGCCTTCCTCTACGGCCGACTGGTTGCTTTCTCGACGGCATAGCTGAAATTCAAATAATTTCTGTCAGGGAGGAAAATCACCCTATTAACATCACTCTAACGCACGATCTAAGATCAGAAGGAAAAGTAACATCCTAAATGTCTTGTAGCCTCCTGTTTATAGGTGTGGTGCATGAACACCAATAAAAAAGACTACTAGACACGGTTAATGGATACTCCGAGGACTAATTGCTTTGATACCGCTTCTCTCATGACCCAACCCAGGGATCATGATTACTGCCGATTGGGCACCCAGACAAACACTAAACTAGGTTTCCATTTATAATAGCTAAGAAATTTATCAAAATTTTGACAGAGTTTCCTCTGTTTTACTGACTAACCACACCTGCAAACAGCGAACCCAGCCAACAGTAAACATCAATATACATATATATGTGGGCCGACAAGGTCACTGCTGCGATAGAACCGCCCAACAAATGTATCATACATATGAAGTCATACCAAACACAATTCCCACAACCACATGTATCCACAGACCTCTAAACATACGAACTGAGTCATAGGATGGGACAGGGCCCTGTCATACCCTCGAATATACACAAATGCAAAATATGTAAAATACATGTACATGTATATCACAAAAGATCTGCTCCTAATGCAAAGGGAGCACGTCAATGGTAGATAGAGATCCTATGATCATGGCTCTCTAACCTGTACGTCAGTACCTACGGGCATGAACGCAGCCCCCCCCTCGCGAAGGAAGATGGTTAGTACAAAAAACATACTGAATATGTAAAGCGGAAAGTACAAAGTATGAGTGAGAGTAATAATTCAAATAAAATATATAAGTCAAACCTGTATGTAAAAATCAAAATATTTCTTTATTTAAAACATCAAAATAATGCATATCGGACGAGAATGATGGCGACCTCCAAACTCGCTCCATACCACAACATAACACCAGAAGTTTTAAATCTCCGAAATCTCCAACACAAATCCCAACTGTAACATAGGTGAGCCAAGGCAAAGGAGCCACGCAATCGCGTCATAGGATAGGTAAGCCAAGGTGAAGGGGGCACACACTCACGTATCATAATGTGTAAAGGTCATCATGCTCGTTATATAAATGAGCTATGGCGAAGGGGCCATGCGCTCATGCGGGCCGGGGCAAAAGGGCCAAGTACCCACACGTCATGATGCCAACATATCCTAAGCCCAGCTAATATTGCCTCCAAATTAAGCAAAGCCGGCCCATGAACAAACCGACTTGCCTTATCCAACCTACTTCGGAAGATATATACATACATATATATAGTTATACATACGCACGATATCAACCGGCTTGGGAACGAGTGAGCGAAACCAAAAATGGCACGAATAGAGTCATGAGAATCACATGCATAAAAACTAGTTCCAAAAACTTAGTAA
>JAOTQJ010066560.1:0-13447 GCA_025642045.1 Solanum sejunctum | reverse complement strand
GAGATAGAGACTACTTTACGCACCCTTCATTCCACAACTCTCTCCCATACCTTCATAGTGTGGCTCAACAACTTGATGCCCCTGTAATTGTTGTAATTTTGGATATTTTCTTTATTTTTGTACAATGGCACCATTGTACTCCTCCTCCATTCTTTAGGCATTTTGGCATTCTCCCTAATAGCATTGAATAGTTTAGTCAACCACTCTATGCCAGCCTTTCCCAAGTTCTTCCAAAAGTCTACCGGAATCTCATCGGGTCCGATGGCTCTCCCCATTTTCATCTTACTCATAGCCAATTCTATCTCCTCCACTTCGAACAGATTGTCATCCCCAAAAATACGGTGGTTTTCGAAGTGTGCCAGCTTGTCCAGCTCGATAAGTCTATCTCCTTTTTCATTCAAGAGTTTATGAAAGTAGGTTCGAAAGTTCGAAAGTTCGAAAGTCCCAAGTATAAAAGTGGTGGCGGTGTGGTGCCTTATGCTAGGTGCCCAAAATATGGTAGAGGCCATGATGGCCCATGTTTGAGAGGTACTAATGGTTGTTATGGTTGTGGGGATAAGGGTCATAAGGTTAAGGATTTACCTCATAAATGCAAAAGGGACAAAGCAGGTGATGGGGGGATGGCTAATCCCAAGTACCCTATGTGTAGGATATACCATAGTGGCCCGTGTTGGAGGGACATGAGTGTATTCTTTGGGTGTGGTGAGATAGGCTATAGAATTTTGGATTGCCCATATGGTCGATACAAGAGTAAAGGTAGTGATATTGATCAAGAGGCTTAAGGAGAGAGAGGCACCCGATGTTGCTACAGGTATGTTAAAATTTTCTTTTGGCTTTGATGAGCTTGTATTGATGGCCTGGAGTGCCACTATTACTTCTCTATTCTTTTTCGTGGCTAGTGGGGGCTTTTAGTGTGCCCAAGTTATTGTGTCGACCTTTGGTTTCTATCCTTTTGTTGTGTATATTGTTGCTAGAAGGTTCATAGGTGTTGATCCAAGTTTGTATTGCATTAGGTCTTGCTTTGTGGCTTGTTGGAGTTGGCATGGTGGATTTTGATATCATTATAGGATTGGGGTGGTTTCATGCATGTTGTGCCTTCGGGGGTGGTAGGACCCGTAGAGTTAGATCCCAAATCCCTAATGAGCCCATTCTCGAGTGGGAGGTTATCAAATGGTAGCAAGGTAGGTAGGTCCATTTCTTGTCATTTATTGGTCTCTAAGGGGTTGCATTTTATCATCTTGTAAGAATTAGAGGTATTGAACCTAAGTTGTTTTGTAATTAAAATTGTTGGTGGTGGTAGATGAGACCTTGAATGTCCCTTTTCGATCAATTGAGTTTGTGGTAGTGTCTTTTGGTTTGACTAATACACTTGTTATGCTTACGAGTCTCATAAATAAGATTTTTTATCCCCTACAATAATAGGATTATGGTGGTTTTGGTAATGATGTGATGGTTTGTGTTCCCTAATGAGGTAATGCATGTGAGTCTTTTGAGGGCAGTACTACAAAGTTTAAGGAAAAAGGTTGGATGCTAAATAGGAGGAATGGGGAGTTTGGTTGTAAGAGGGTGCCTTCCTAGGTCGTGTGGTGCTAGGTGATAGTATTAAAGTGGACCCTAGTAAGATAAAGGTGATTAGAGATTGGCCTAGACCTTTGAACCCAACGGATATTAGGAGCTTCTTGGGTTTAGCAGGCTAATACGATAGGTTGTGAATAGGTTATCCTCTCTTACTTCTACTATGACTTAGTTAACCCTAAGTAAGGCCAATGTTGTGACTGACATTTTGAGTAGGGTCATTTGATAGGTCTGGGAGTTGCTATCTCTTGTGTGATTCCTTTGTGCTAATAGGATCATGTGTGTATCCCAGATGGTTGCATGAGTCTTTAGTGGCTAGAAGAGATCTATAAGGGTTGTCTTATGTTATCATTCCGTAGAGTCTTATCTTGTGATCTTGGTTGGACTTAGCTTGGTGGATTAGGATAGTTAATCTATTTGGTCAACTAAAATATGTTAGTAGGTTGATTTGAGGTTTGGATTTTGTCCCCAAGTAAGGATGAAGGTAGGTGATATCCCTAGGTGTTTTTTTGGACTAGAAATGAGCATTACTAGCATTGATAGAGTTGTTGGGTTGACTTATGCACCGGTGGTGTTTATAGGTTTCTTGAATAGGTCGTCTCTATTGATAAGGTATTTATTTGTTTAGAGCTTGTGGATCATTTAGGGGTAGTGTTTCAAGTCTTGTTGGATGAGAGACTGTTTGCTAAATATGATAGGTGTGCAAGAAGGTGGTTAGAATTCCTTAAGGATTATGAAATGAGTGTGCATTATTTTTTCTCAATAAGGCTAGTGTTGTGGTCAGTGCTCTAGATAGCCTAGCATGTGTTGTTGATGGTGGCAAGGAGAAGACTAGTGGGGTCCATCGGTTGGTTAGGTTGGAAGTTAGGTTGAGGGAAGTTGAGCATGGTGGTGTAGCATTCTTGATGGTTCCAAATATTCTTGGGTTAAGAGGTCTAGATTAGGTAAGGCCTTGATTTCGCTTTATTAGAATTGGAAGTTTTAGGTGGAAAGATAGTAGAGTGGAGGTTATCTCCTAAAGGGGAGATGGTGGTTCGTGACAACAAGTGGAATAGGTGTGGTTAAGGTTGACAAATAAGTTCTAGATTGTGAGTCCTTTTAGGCTGTATAAGAAGTTGGTAAGGCTACATATGGATAGGATTTGCCTAAGGATATGATTATGGTTTGTTCGGTTTGTCATGCTTTTAGGTTGAGGGATGTGTTGGTGATTCTAATGCTATAGAACTCTTTGAAGTTACGGTGAGGCGGAGGACAAGTTGGCTGAGGGAAGGTCCCAGTAGAGGTGTTGTATGGATGAGTGGAGAAGTTGATTAATGAGGATGTGGTGTTCATTTAGGCCCTCTTGAAAGGATCATCAAATCAAATGTGTCTCTAAGGAAGTCAAAGAGGCCTTATGGGAGCGATATTTGTATCTCATTTACTCTAATCGAGTCTAAGATAGTGGATAAGTTCTTCATGTGATTCCAAGGCTTATGTTTCAGCCCCTATGTCATTCATATGCAATTATGCTTAAGTTGACAAATTTATGATTATTTTACACTTATATTGAGGTTTTGAAAATGGTATTTTGGATGTAATGTTGCATTCCTGCTAGGGCTGATTTGTTCATAATTACGCTTGTCATGTACGTTTCTTTTACATTTAGGTATGAATTTTCCCAAGGGAGAGATATTGAAATGAAAAAAGAGCCCAAAAATATGCCTTGGAAGTGCCCAGAATCTTAATTGTCATATATCTCAAAATCCATACATTATTTAAAAACTTTGACTTCCTATTCATGTTCAGGGGGTCAAAATTAGGGGAAAGAGGGTCTAAACCCGATTTTACAGTGAACAAATCACAATTTCAATTTAAAGTACCGAATTCCAGTGTTGGTTTACCCGTGCGACGCGCCCCTATTGTTTTTGGTGCAAATTTTTAAATTTTGGAACCTTCTCACATAAGGAAACACCTATACTTAGCATTATTTCATCCTCATATCACCCAAGACATTTCTCAATACTCACTCAAACCCTGAGTCTTATATTTCTCTCAAAATTCTAGTCTCAAACCCTCATCCAGAACTAAGGTTTTCCTTCAAGGTTCTTCTTCAAACTTTAAGTCTCCATCTCCAATCTTCACCAAGTTCATCTCCAAGCTAAGGTATGTGGGTTTCATTCATGGGTTCCTTTCACCCATGATACCCAAGTCTCCTTTAACTCAAATTGCATGATTTAAAGTCGATTTACAAAATGGTCTTGCTTATTATGAAATTCACTGCACACTATGTAAAACCTATGTGAAATTATAACTGTTTTGCTATGTTTTGAGCTATAAATCTTTGATCTATTATAAGATTTGAGGAGGGGTTTGATGTATGTTGCTTGAGGGTGTTGCAAGGTGTTGATTGATGGTTTTGTATTTTAGAAATCTAACTTGGTCTCTTCTACATATATGATATATTATATGAGCATGAGCTACTTAAGCATATTTTACTTATGCACTGATCATACATGCCATATTGTTATATTATGCCTATTGCCTATTATTACGCATTTTGATTATGATGCGTAATTCTTGTTGCTTTGCATCCTACATACTTAGTACATTTAAATATACTAATGCATACTCTTCCCTACATGATATCACCATGTAGAGATTGAAGCCCAAGTTAATCATCCTTCTCCTCCACGTAGCTAGTTTAGTACCGGTCAAGCTAGTTTGTGAGTCCTCCACCTCGGGGACCTTAGTATATATTTCTCTTATTATGTATTAAAACGCTCTTCTTTATGTTCTAGTTTGACTATGAGGGTGAGCCCGATTGTTTTGTCTTGGCCTACGCTCTTATCTATTAGTAGAGATGTTGTTGGACGTGTTATATATCTATGTTATGAGCCTTGACTCTTTTGTCTCTAGGTGTTGATGTTATGCAAACTTTCTCTTAGTCTTTTGCCCTTATTTTCTAAACTTTTACATGCTACTTAAGTATTAGTCTCTCACCCTTAGTCTCAAATTCCCCTTGTTTATGTTCCTTATGTTGTTTTATGTTGCTTTTGCGACTAAGGAAGTGTAATGATATGCTATGAGGCTTGTTTAGGGTTCCTTCACGATCCCCATTCTCTAGCCACGTCTAGGTCCTAGGCTTGGATCGTGACCAAGGTGGTATCAGAGCACTAGGTTGTTAGATCCTCGGAGTCCAACACACCGCGATGATTAGAGTCTTATTCATGGTTGTGATGTGCACCACAACTATGAGTAGGAGGCTATGAGACTTTTAGGAGATGTTTCCCTTCTTCTGTTCTAAGTCATGCTATAGAGTTGAAGTAAGTTTTTCCCCTAACAATTGCTCTTTGACATGCTAGTTAATCATGCCTAACCTAAGAGGAAGAAGTGTTCGCGCTCTTTAGGGACAACCTGCTAATGGAGAGCTTCGAGAGGCTCTCACTTTGCTTGCACAAGTTATGGCCAACCAAGCCACTTAAGAGGCCCAAGCCCCTTATTCTCCTACACCGGCTTCTCAGGTGAGAGACTTTATGAGGATGAGCCCACCGGAGTTCTATGGGTCAAGGGTGGATGAAGACCAACAAGAATTTATTGATGAGACTTATAAGGTATTAGCCATCATGGGTGTTAGATCGGAAGATAATGCAAAGTTGGCAGCCTACCGACTCAAAAGGGTAGTACAAACATGGTACAATCAATGGAGGAAGGAGAAGGGAGTCAACAATGTGATTCTATGCAAAGAGTTCAAGGCGGCCTTTCTTAATCGGTTCTTTCCTCTTGAGCTTAGGGAAGCCAAATTGGTAGAATTCATGAATTTGAGACAAGGGTCAATGAGTGTGAGGGAGTATGTCCTCAAGTTCAACATACTCTCTAAGTACGTTCCTCACTTGGTTGCTAACCCAAGGCTAGGATGAAAAATTTTATGATGGGTGTCTCTGACTTGGTGAATGAAGAAAATCAGTCCGCTATGTTGATTAGAGATATATATTTTTCCCAGTTGATGACTTACCCCGAGTAAATAGAGGGGGAGAAGTTGAGGAAAATAAGGTGTAATGAGGCCAAGAGGGCTTGATTGGATGGTGACTCCCAAGGTCTAGGATCCGACGATGCTCTAAGTAAGAGGGTTATTAAGAATGGGGCACTAAACCCAAGGCCCCAGGAAATGATGTAGTGACTCATCCTAGATGCCCAAAGTATGGAAGAAAACATGGTGGTGCATGTTGGAGGAACACAGGCGCATGTTTTTTATGTAGGGAAATAGGCCACAAAATTTTGAATTGCCCATATGCTCCAAGCAAGGGTAAAGATGGTCATGTTGATCAACATGATGCTCTAAGGTGTAATTAGTTTTACGCTCTTCAAAGGAAGAAAGAGGTAGATAAGGCACCCAATATTGCTATCGGTATGTTAAAGTTTTCTTAACTTAAATGTGTGTGCATTGTTGGGTCCAGGTGCCACTATTCCCTTCATTATTCTTTTGTTGTTTGTGGCCTTCTTGTGGGTGTCCTAAGTTGCTATGTGAATCTCTTGGTGATTATTACTTTTTTGAGTCTATTGTTGTTATATGGTTGGTAAGTATTGTTTCGTGGTCATGTGGTGTCTAGGTCTGTCCTTGTGATTTTGTTGGATTAGATGTAGTGAGTTTGAGATCACACTTGGAGGGGATTGTTTGCATGAATGTTGTATCTCCATTGATGGTAGGGCCTGTAGACTCAGATTTTAATTCCTTAATCACCTATCTTTGTGTGGTAGTGGAGGGGTAAGTCCATCTCTTGTTTTAGGGTATAATTGATCTCCAAGGGATTATATTTATCATCTTATAAGAGTTAGGGGTGTTGAGCCTAAGGTATCTCTATTGGGTTGTTTTCGGTGACCAATGAGCTATTGAATGTCCTTTTCGATATTTTGTATTTGGGGTGGTGTCTTTTGGTTGACTTATGTACCAGTCATGTCTATAGGTCTTATGAATAAGGTCTTTAATCCCTACCTTATTATTATTTGGTGGTTCTTGGTGATGATATGTTGATTGCTTCCGGAAGTAGGGAGAGCTTGTGAGTCACGTGAGGGTGATGTTGTGAATTTTGAGGAGGTGAGGTTGCTTGATAATTATGGAAAGTGGAGATCTTTAGGTGGCAGTAAGTTGGTTGGAGTTCACCGATTGACTAGGTTAGTTGAGGTTAAGAGTGGTGGTGTAAGGGGTTTGATGGTTACGAATCTTCTATGGTTAAAGGGGGTCTAGTGAAATAAGGCTTTGATTTTCATCTTGATAGAGTTGGAGGTCTTGGTGAAAGATGGCTGAGTGGACATTGTCTCCCAAGGGGCAGATGGTGATATTTGGTACTAAGTGGCTTGTGTGTATGTTGTTGATTGATAATCCCTTCATTATTCCTTATTGCTAGTGAGATTTGGCTATGTGGGTCTATTGGTGCTAGAAAGGCTTATAAGGGTTGCTTCATGATCTTATTACATAAAGTCTTATCTTATGATCTTGGTGGAATTTGGTTTGATGGATTGGAGGTCTTGAGGTGGTTTATGGTACAAAGTGGGTTATGTATGATTAAGGTTGACAAATGAGTTTAGGGTTATGAGTCCTTATAGAATGTAGAGGGAGATTGGTAGAGTTGCACAAGGGTGGATTGACCTGGAGATATGGTTGCAGTTTGTCTAGTTCTTCATGCTTTAGGGTTGAGGGCATGTGTTGATGACTCTAGTTTCAAAGAACTTTTTGAGGGTGTGGGTGTTGCGGAGAATAAGTTTACTTAGGAGAAGGTCTCGGTTTACATATTGGATGGAAAGGTGGAAAGTTGATTAATAAGGATGTGGTGTTCGTTAAGGCTCTTCGGAATGTTCGTCTAGTCGAAAAAGTCTCTCGAGGAGTTGGCATGGAGAAATAATATCCGTATCTTTTTCATTTCTATTCAAGCTTATGATGACATATCAAGTCCTTTCATGATTCCAAGTCTTATGTTTCAACCCCTATGTCATTTGCATGTGTCCATGTCTATGTTAACAAGTTCATGATGATTTTTGATACTTATGTTGATATTTTAAAGATGGTGTTTTAGATATGTTGTTGCATTCTTGTTGGGGCTGAATTATTCATAATTACTCTTCTCATATATATTTCCTTGACATTCGGGGATTAATGTTCCCAAGGGGGAGATATTGTAACGACCCCAAAAAGTGCCCCAAAAGGTGCCTCAGAAATGTCTAGAATTTTAATTTCTATATATCTCAATTCGTGCCTGATATCAAAAATCTAACTTCATATTCTTGTTTAGGGGGTCAAATTTAGGGGGACAAGGGTCTAACTCTAATTTTAGAGCAACTGTATCAAAATCCAAAAATCACAAAATACAATTTTCAGAATAGTTAACGCGTTGTTGGCCCGACGCGCTAGTGTTGTTTCTCAATGAAATTTTGTCCAATTTTTCTATATCGATTCAAAGCTTTTAAGTCTTGGGCCTAAGTATTTCCACACGTAAAAATATCTATACTTAGCCTTATTTCACCCTCATATCATATAAGACATTGCCTAATATTTACTCATACACTTAGTCTTATATTTCTCTCAAAGTTCAAGTGTCAAACCCTCATCTGGATCTTAAGGTTCTCCTTCAAACTTCAAGTCTCCATCTCTAATCTTCATCAAGTTCATCTCTAAAGCTAAGGTATGTGGGTTTCTTTCATGGGTTCCTTTCACCCATGATACCGAAGCTTTCTTCTCTTAAAAATTGCATGATTGAAAGTTGATTTACTCATGGGTCTTATCTATTATGGAAATCACTGCACACTATATTGGGGTTTATGAAATTGTGACTGTTTTACTATATTTTGGACTATGAATCTAAGATCTATTGTGGGATTTGATAAAGGATTTTGATGTATATTACTTGAGGGTGTTACCAAGTATCTATTGATGGTTTCATATTGATTTTTCTAGCATGATTTTACTCTTGAATTGCATGGTTTTACACTAGTATCACACACCCTCTAAGTGATTGATAAAATGTCCGATTATGGGTTCTTGAGGAATTGAAGGTCCGGTGCATTTTTATGAGTTGAATGGCCATATGATGATTATATGATGATGAAATGATGATGAAATTATTATGGAAGTAATGTATATATATGAGGAATATTTGATGATGATAGGAATATTTATATGAGTTACTTTCATGAAAGAGTACCTATGGTGTTGCAAGAAGATTGTTAAATTTCTATGTTTGTTGTGCTCTTTAGAAAATGGAGAAGGTCTTCCCTTGTTACTTGAAATGAAATATTGCAATAAGCCAATTCTATGATCTCTACCGAAAAGGTCATGATGTAAGGTAGAAAGACAAATGATTCCTATTGAAAAGATCATATCGTAAGGTATGGACCCTCTACCGAAAAGGTCATGCCGTAAAGTAGAATAACTAATAGTTCCTACCAAAAAGATCATATCATAAGGTATGGACACCCTACCAAAAAAGTCATGTCGTAAGGTATAAAGACTAATGGCTCCCATCAAAAAGATCATATCGTAAGGTGTGGACATCTATCATAACGGTCATGCCATAAGGTAAAATGAAACATGGATCCTACCCAAAAGAATTTATCGTAAAGTAGGAGACATCTTGTACTATCTACCATAAAGACTATATCGTATGGTAGGGGTATTGGTAACACTCTCCAAAAAGGTTACACCGTAAGGTGAGTGGGTGCCATTTGGTCCATTTCATGAAGATTGGTAAGAAAGGTTTGAGTATGTATGGTTTGAGTATGTATTCCATAATGAGTTACATTCCTTGATCATGATTTATAAGCATGTTTTACCTTAAGCATTGTTGATGCATGCCATGTTGCTAATGTACTATCTCTTGCTATGATTATGCATTTTGATTATTGCCTATCTCTTGTTGCATTGCATCCTACATACTTAGTACATTCCAACGTACTAACGCATAATTCCAACGTACTAACACATATTCTATGTCTACATAATTTCACCATATAGGAACTGGAGCCCCGCTTGAGCATCTCCACCCACGTGGCTAGCATGGTTTCATTCAAGCTTGTTGGTGAGTCCTCCATTTTGGGGACATTACTTATGATCTCTTGTTATGTATTTAGACTTTCTCTTTGACTTATGTATTGACTATGAGGGTAAGCCCAGCTGCTTTGTCTTAGCCCTCGCTCTTCTCTATGAACTAGAGGTATTGTTGGACATGTTATGTATCTATGCTATGAGTTTTGACTCTCTTGTTCTTGATGTCTATGATATGGAAGTTTATCCTTAGCCCCAATTTCTCCTTATTTATGCTTATCTCATATTGTCATTTTATTTACTTTTGCGACCAAAGGTGTGAAATGATATGCTATGAGGCTTGTTTGTGGTTCCTTCGGGTTCCCCATTCGCCGGTAATGTCTAGGCCCTAGGCTTGGATCATTACAGATCACTGAACTACTATGTTCAAGCAATCAATTATGATAACTCCACTATCTGTCTTATCGATCCTAGTATAAGAGAACAAGTTATTTGCTCTCTTCTTCAGAATTCGATTACGTTATACAATATCCCTCTTAATTTTAGTGGTACTCATAGGCCTGATTTTGGTCTTTCAACAATACCTATCACTCTCTTCAGCTGTCAACAACTTTTTACTTGTTTGGCTATTATAGGATCATTGCAAACTGCAACAACTAGTTAGTATATTCTCCATCTTTTTCTCTGGTGCCTGCTCAGTTGTCTCCGAGGCATATTCTTTTCATATGATTTTCGCACAGTAAAATGTGAACCCAATGGCACTAAATGCACACACTGTACAACTACTAAAGGAAGAAAAATGTAACAAAGAGCTTGTGTTGAGATTTAGAACCTACAAAATGTAGCAAACATTTAGTCAAAAAGATCCTTATACTTTCTTCCCAAAGTATAAAAAACATTATAAAAGTTTTCATTTGCATATGCTCCTTCCAGATATGTCAAAACACTAAAGTATAAAAATATTATGAAAGTTGTCATCATACTTCAGAGTTCAAATATTTTAGCGGAAGCATAAATCTTCCCAAAGAACTTCTAGAAAAGCGTGACCAGGATATTAGCTTTATCAAAAGACAAACTAGACTCAAAAAATAATCACCATGTGGCGGTATAGTGTACTTAAGATTTGAAGGAGCTTTGAATAGCCAATGTAATTATAAAATATGCATAATTTAAAATTTAAAATAACCTAAATATCTCAATAATTAACTAAAATTTAAAATTCAAATTTATCTTAAATAAACTAATTTATTTTTCTAAAAACTACTACAATAACTTCAATGTGGCCTAAATTTGACTAAATATTTTTTTCTTTTATCAAAGATTTAATTGCCATAAAATGTCAAAGATTTGATAGCCACAATATTTGATATATTTACATTACAAATGTTAAAGATTTCGTAGCCACAATATTTTATATATTTATATTATAAATGTTAAATTTTCTATCTTCCAATAGCTTCACTCATGACATCAATAGGGTAAAATTTTTTCTATAAATAGGGAAGTTAGTCATTAGTTGAGAATCATCCTTGAAGCATAAGAAATCCTTTTCTTTGCATTCTTTCTTTGTCTTCCATTTAGAGTAATTTTATAAGAGAGTTAGTATAGTGAAACACTTGTATGAACCTTTTCTTTGGAGTGATCTTGTGAGGTTATTCTCTTGAGGTCTTCGGTATTAATTAAATTTTTATCTCTAATTTCGTACTTTCTTTTGTACTCTTGTTGATATAGTAAAATTCTCTTCTCCGCTTGTGGACGTAGGTCACATTGACCAAATCACGTTAAATTTACGTCTTCTTTATTTGCTTTACTTTCAACATTATCAACTCATTATTATTTTTGTTATTTGTCATTATAACATTATTTGGCTAAATTCTGCTTTTCTCGAGTCTCGATCCTAACAGTAACTTGATCAAATTTCAACACTCCTTTGTTTTACTCACTGTAATTTTAAAAACTACTCCTCAATTTCTGCTTTGGTGGTTGGTGCTGAATTATTTTGATTGTTTTCAAATTTGCAAAATTTTTTATTTTTTCCTTTGATTTTGTTCTTAAGAAACACCATCAACGATCTTCTCTAGTTTGAAAGCGCTTTCATTTGAAAATTGATAGGATTTGTAGAGAATTTTTGTGATGGTTTTTCTTCCATCACAATATCATATAAAATATAGGTTTCAAAATGAGATTTTATTGTCACTGACCAAATTTGATAAATTTTGCCAATAAAAATTTTTGGCATTTAATGAGAGACTGTCATTCTTATGTTAAAAATTGATTCAAAAAGCATGTACGTTGAAAAATATATGGGTTGAAAATAGCTCTAACAAGTTAAAATGGGTTAAAAGTAGCGCTGGTTGGTTAAAATGATCGCCCTTACAGATTGAAAATTATATTGTAACTATTCAAAAGAACTCACAGATTTCGTAAGATCAATGAGGCTCTGATACCACTGTTGATTTTTTTAAAAAAAATGTAATGAATGGGGCAACAAAAAGATTGAAAGAGTGTCTCAATGGATTCGAAAGATTTCAATAATTTTATTAAGCTTTGAGGGACTTTGTAGCCAATGCAATTATAAAATCTGCATAATTTAAAATTTAAAATTTAAAATAATCTAAAATATCTTAACAACTTAACTAAAATTCAAAATTCAAATTTATCTTAAACTAAATAATTTATTTTGCTAAAAACTACTGCATTAACTAAATCAAATTTCAATGAAAAAAAGAATTTAGATTGGGTCATCATATTAGTTGTCACCAGTTTAGATTTATATTATGTCTATTGGTAATAAGTTTGCTAGTAAGCTGGGGCCATCCCATCATAGTAGCCTCCGTATAGAGAGTAGTTCACTACGATATGTGATAGCATCTTGGAAATAAGGACGAGGTAGGCACCTGCTACTATAGATGGCTAGTTGTGAGGCATATTCTAGAACTGCTGGAGGCTATTAGGTGTGCGATGGATAGTTAACAAATGTTGGAGCAACAACGAAAGATGAAACATAGGTATTTGTGGAATGACCTACCTTAGAAGAAGGCTCCAAAGCTCAAAGTTGAAATACCATTTTATCCCTACACTAAATAAAAAATTATAAAATATCTAAATAGTTATATATTATATTAAATATTATATTATCTTCATTATCCATTCATTCATTCTTATCTATAAATTTTAATTTATTTATTGCTAGAATAAAGAAGGAAAATGAAAAGTTCTGAGAATAAGTAGTTATGAATAAGGTTCAACAAGAATCTTTATCTATATCTATCTATACTACAAGTACCAATTCTAAAAATCTAAAGTTAAATTATATAAATACTCTCACGGTAATTTAATCTAACTTAAAAGTCAAATTAAATTACTAAAATGCCCTCCTTTAAGCATAAAATCTAAAAATCTATTTGCACGAATAACTCCAACCCAGTAGGCGCTTCTATTCCTTTGATGTGCTTATTCATATAAAAACTGCTTCACAGTCGCTTTTCAATCATGAATTTTGTATACCATTGGTTGCCTTAATCATCATCATGAGTGTCTTCTGCGGTAGGTTACCCGCTAATTTCCTTAGTCCTCTTCGTCAACTTCTATTGTGGGCCGATGCTTTCATCTTGGCCGTAGCGACAACACATGGCGATGCTTTCTTCGTGGCTGCACCGACATCAAATTCTTTAAGTGTGGGTATGTATATTCCTTTCAATAAAAAGGTTAGAGTCTTCTTTGGTTGCAACATTGTTCGTTGGTTCATAGGAATAAATTCTTATTCTTTAGTTATATTTAGTATTCTTTAAATCTTCCTTTATGATAATAAGTGCTAAATTCACAGACATAATCTTCGTAATAACATAAGTCACATATAAC
>JAOTQJ010066549.1:0-13447 GCA_025642045.1 Solanum sejunctum | reverse complement strand
TTTTGTTTATGCAAAAGATTTCAGTTGCTACAAAGATATGACCTATATATCATATCTTGACTGGTTCTTTAGATCCAGATAATGCGAAGTGATGGGTTGGTTATTAGTTCTATAGTTTTGAGTTCATACTATGTGGGATGGACTTTTTTAATCCTCACCCTAAAAAAACCAATGAGTTACACACTAAGCATAGCAATTATATCAAATGGTCAATCGAACTTTTATTCAAACTGATAGAATTAATCATTCGAAATGTTCCCCATGATTAGAAAAAGAATGAATAGGTCTTTTTTTTGTTCAATCAAGGAAGCGAAGCTTCGCTTATGGTCTAAAGTCCTTCTTTCACCAATTCCGACCGCCCACTCCCTGGAATTCGACTCCGCTTATAAACATTAGACCTTTCTTTGCTTTCGAGATTGGATCAGCAAAAATAAGTGGATAGTTAGGAAGACCAATATAGACAAATAATTAATAATTAGAGAGGGCAATTGAATCAGTCATCATCCTTTGTTCTTGTGTTGTTCTGAACCCACTGATGGAATCTTACCCAGAGATGTCATCCCCCGATTAGGCATCTCGCCGGTTTCGAGATGGGTTTCCTTGTGGGTGTGTCCACTTGTTTTCCTATTCAAGTTCTGGTTCAAATTGAAGAAAGTTCAGATTCTTATTGCCACTACTTAGCATAAAATAGTTAAAGGGTTAAATGGTTCATTTTTCTTAACTTCAGATGAGTTAGATTCTTTATGCAAAGAAGCCAGGCGAAAAGCGCACACGAAGATGATAAATAATATGTTAAAATCAAATCATCGACAAGATGTTTATCAGAGAGATTTTCTTATGGGATACAATCGAAGGGCGAGTCAAATTCAAAACTTGATAAGTGAGGGAATATCAATGGCCTTTGTTGAATAGAGAGCGAATGCACAGCAAGTGACTTTGAGCTCATGCTGGCCTTTACTTCGGCTACTAATAAGGGGGCTGGGGTTTGACAAAAAAAGACTGGGGCGAGGTTACGAGCCTATGTAGTAAGCAAAAGTCTGAGTTTGACGTTGAATAGCCATAGTGAGTTCATCACCAATGGCATAAGAAGAGGAGGTATATGGGGTGGGGAGTACTTCTTGATCATTTCTACTAACGTAAAGCCCCAATTTAAATTCCTTTTATGTACAGGAATATCCTCTTGGATAACTTACACAATCTCAATTATTAATCTTTTGTGTATCTTGCTTTTCCTAACCATCCACTTATTTTTTTTCAAAAACCTCCTATTGTGGAAATCCATCTATGGTAATAGACAAGAAAAACTCCATACAATTGATCTTTTGAACCAACTTCAAGTTATCATGAGGCTATAGGGATACTGCACAAGAAGTGAGATGAGCCTGCCAGCTCTTCCTTGTTCGGGCGTGAAGGATGTTCAATTTGTCCTCCCTCCTTTTTCCATTGCAGAAAAGAGATCCCTTACACTAGAAATCATCAGTGAGAAGGTCCTTTGGTACGACCCTTAGCTACAAAATTCCCCAGAGACCCATTTAAATATAGCGGATAATAGCGGGGCTCAAGAATTGATGTGTATTCGAATCATAGGAGCTAGCAATCGGTAATATGCTCATATTGGTGATGTTATTGTTGCTGTAATCAAAGAAGCAGTACCAAATATGACCCTACAGAGATCAGAAGTAGTCACAGCTGTAATTGTGCGTACCTATAAAGAACTCAAACGTGACAATGGGATGATAATACGATATGATGACAATGCTGCAGTTGTTATTGATCAAGAAGGAAACTAACTAAAGCATTCACTTCTAAAAGCATTTTCACTAATTGTTCCAGGCACCGAAAGCTTCATATCAATCAGTGTATCCACGGCTAATTGTAATAATTTGTCCTCCATCCGACTAGTTCCGAGTTTGATATTGAACATATTGAATGAAACTAGACCGACAGGAAAGGTACGAAGTAGCTCGAACGAATGTGAGAGGAGCATTAAGAAACTAGACTGACAGGAAAGGAGCGTTCAGGAGAGTGAAGTTGAATAGTAGAATTAATGACTTTACAGAAGTATAATAGTTGAATTAATAAGTTGAATAGTCTAATTCGAAAGTGGAATAGTTTCATTAAATTTTTTTAGAATTTCATTCTTAAAGCAATGATTTCAAGCTAAAAAGACGTGGGGTGAGAGCAATTTGAGTATCCCCCATTGAGTACGAACCAGGCAAAGAAGCAATGTCGACCACCGGACTAGTTTTCTAATGATATCTCTAGCTTGACTTAAGGCTTAGAGTTCCGAATCAAAAAAGTAAACTAAACTTTGTTTTATCCTTCCTGTACCCCCTCTTCCACTGCGGCGATTGCTCTTATCCTTCCTTCGTTGACACAGAAGAGATGGGAATTAGGGCGAAGCCTGGGGTGATCTCTGCCTTCTTCAACTCCTGGCCTATACTAACTTTCAGTCTGATTTTCAAAACTCAATCTAATGCTCCTGCTAAAGCAATTGTTGCAGACCCTTCCTTGGGTGATTTATTAGATAAAAGATTTCATCAAAGTAATTTAAAATATCAACTTTCGAATGCAACTATTAAACTTGGCACATGGGAAAGTATGAAACTGAACGAATTGCTGCGAGAGTTATTAGTTCAAAAAGTTTGATGCGTTCGTGCTCCTCATCCATGAAGCACTTCATTCGCTCTATGCCATCACGTCTTTCTGCCCAGCAACACTGGAATATGATGTGATGCTGCTCTACGGCTGCATCCCGTGGAGCAAACATGGGCGTGTGGAGAGCACTGGTATTTCAGAGGCCTAAGGCCTATCACTAGCATTATGCAATCTTTCTGTGATGATATCATCTATGTCCATACCGCTCCTCCTGGGGGATCTGTTATAGCTTTTTGAAGCCAACAATAGGCATAGTCAGTCTGTGATCTCCATTTCTTTTGTATTGAGACTGTTTCTGCCAGAGCCATGGAAAAAGTATTCACATACTTAGGATCATCTCCGCAAGGTTCGTCCACGGAGGGTGACAGAAGCAATGATTATACGTCGATTCTTCGTCTCAGTGATATGAGAAATTCGCCCTTTGTAGCCACTAGTAAAGAGAAAGAGGGTGAGATTGCCCTAATGTCTATGAACGAAGCCAAAATGACTTCTTTCTTTGCTTCGCCTTCCGACTTGACAAAGTCTCATTGCTTGAAAGTGGAATACTTAAATTACTTTTATTAATTCATAAGTTGGATAGTGTCATTATCAAGTCAATATATAATTATCAAGTGGAATTGCTTCAAACAAACTCAATAAAGAATTGACAACCGCGAAAGCACACAAAATCTTTCTCAGAATCAAGCTTCAATGCCTTAAGCAAAGTGGAATTGCTTTCAAGTCGAATTAATTAGGCAATTACTTTCTTTTCATCATTGATTTTTTTGTTATAGGTATTGTTCTGGTTCAGAGACCGCACTCACGAAGGACTGCTTTTCCCATGTCTTTCTTTCTGAGTTCGATTTCCTGTGGAAGTTTGATTTGCAAATCTCTCTCAAAGGGAAAGCTTTACCGAATGCGCTTCTCTGACATTCTCATAATACGTAAATTCTCTCGAATGAAAATTAGAATTGGCACAATATTGAGAAGTGGCCGCCCATAATCCCCTTTCCTAGATTCCATTCTTATGCTAGGTTCGCTCGTCGAGAAGAAATGAAAGGTACGAACGCAAAGCGAAAGGAAGGAAAGAAGATATCACCAGGCAGTTTGTTCCACTTCGTATTCAATCAGGAAGCAGGTGAGAAATTCGAAGTGCAATTTGTGATTTGAAGCATTCCGAGCATTCCTCTTATAGAAGGGAACTCCTCCGTTTTACGCCAAGTTAGATATGAGAATTTACACCAGTCATGCCAGGTAAGATGACAGGGGCATGTCGAGTCTCAAGGCTATAAAGTGGAATTCAACAAAGTCATTAATTCAACTATTAAACTGAACGAACTGCAAATCAACTTATTCATTCCATTTTGCAACTTCACGCAATTCAACTTAATCAAAGTAATTGTTCGGCAATTCGATATTCGATTGAAATAGAGCCTTTAATTCAAGTCTGCAACTTCACGCCCGATTGTCAAACTCAATATATCATTTCTGGACCAGAAAATTAGCAAGCCTCGCGAAGTACTCCCCGATCATGTTTTTCCTCAGTTCCCCGAGGATGAATTTTCACTCTCAGCGTATTTTGGATATTTTCTCAATTGCTTTTTTTCTCTAATATACAATAAAAAGCAAGTTTAGAATTCAAGTATGACACTTTATGTAGGGTTGACAAACTAAATAGATAATTGTTGGCCCAGACAGTGCGTAAAGGATCTTCAACTGAATGCAATGAAAGTCTAAAACTTCACTCTCCTGAATGCTCCTTTCCTTAGAGTCATGTTGCGTTCCGCTCCTTTCCCAATCAAAGTCTTTGCTGACGTCCGTGGCATGTTCTAAGGATGATCGCTTTTACGCGAGAAAGGGGGACCTAGAACCTATAAAAAGGAGATGGTTGTGGCGTGAATTCCTCTTATGTTGGCTTCGTTCAGCTGACCTTTCCCTTGGGATAAGCCGGTGGTCCAGATCTTGCTCATTTTCAAATATGAATTTGAATTGGAGGAATGGTGAAAAAAAGGCACTTTTGTTGCGCAAAACTTTCCTCTCTTATGATAGCCGATGGAATCAGTTTATATGGGATTTCCCGCCAACAGTCTTCTCTTCCTATGGACAGTCAAAGTAGACTGAAAAAGAAAAGCAGCAAATTGGGTTGACTTTTTTCAGCTTGATCGGAATTGATTCTATGATTGAATAGCAGAAGTGCTACTTAGTAGTAGAAACTCGGAGAGACAGACAGAAAAGGGACTCTTTCTGCTAACTCCTAGGATGAGAAGTAGGTCCCTTGTTTTTGGCAGGAAGAGTTCCAGCCTTTGTTGCCCCTCGGTAGAGTGAGTCTACTTAGCGAACTGGCAGGACGCGGAGATCTATTGATCAATATGAATCTTGAGAGGGTTGATCACCGCCTCCTTGTCTTGGAGGCTCTTCGGCCGGGGAGGGGCTTGCTATCATAACCCTTTCTCCCAATGTATGTGAAAAAGAGTGACTAACTCATTTTACTTTGGTCCTAGGTTGATCCAAAGAATGAGAGTTGGCTTCGAACATTAGGTCCGTTATTCCTCAGTATCTCAGTGGTAGAGCCGTGGGTTGTTAAGCGATTGGTCGTAGGTTCGAATCCTACCGGAGCAAATTTTTGAGTTCTCGCTTTTCTGACCTAGCGCTTGCCTTCAGTGGTGTCGTCCTTTTTTTCGATACTAGAAGAATCGTGGGACATCAAAAGCTGTAAGTTGATTGTTGGTTTTTCTTCCTCACTCTCGTATAGGTTAACTTGGTTCGTTCCATTCTTAGGGAAGGATTCACTGGAAAGACTGGAGTAGTATCGTTACTAGCCGAAAGGAATTAGTCTCCACTAGCCTCATTCGAAGAAATAACAAGAAAGGGCTGACTGTTTAGGATAGATGGATATGGCCCAATGGCTAAAGCTCTTAAGCTTCTTGTAGATTGAACTCTCTTCTCTTTAGGCTCCAAGTGCTTTTTGAGGGGGATGGTCTAATTTACTAGTGGAAATGAAGTTCTTAAATGATGTCATTCTCTTCGAACGCTAGCTAAGCCAATCGTCTTAGTTCCCTTCAATTAAATCAATAAGCTTTTTGATTGATTCACGGTGCCGCCCCCTTTATGAGAATTAGAACCCATTGAGGGAGGGCCTTGGTACGGGAAGGGGAGAGTGGCCGAGTGGTCAAAACAGGTAGACTGTAAATCTGTAGAAGTTTTTCTATGTAGGTTAGAATCCTGCCTCTACCACTTGTTTGTTGTAGACTTCTTCGAAGAGAAAAGAGGCATTCGTCAGCGTAGGAAGGCCAACCAAGCAAAGCTCTTTCTTTTTTTTGGCCATGCCATAAAGTGAAATTGTATCATATGTTAGTTAGAGAGGTTGGTGAACTACTATGATCTATAGATTTCCCATCTATATCCAATCCCAACGAGAATAGAAGCGAGTCGCTTCCGGCCTATTTTGTAGTCATAGTCTTTTAACTTATGTAGTCGTCCGCCTTTCTACACACATGCGCCCGCCAGAATACCTCCTTGGTTCGGGATGAAGCCACTTCGATCAATTAGCCAAGATTTTGACCAGATACGAAATCACTAGTGCTCGATCTAGTGGTATTTTTATGGGGATTCTATTTATTGCTGTAGGATCCCTATTTAAGATCTCTGCACATCCTTTTCTGGCGGCTGTAGGACGGCTGCCTATAGGTGGTAGAGTAGGGCGGGTGGTACCGTTCTGCGGCCAATCTTCCTAACCGCGTGAAACGCATCACTACCTCGTAAGGGCATTGAGACCATAGCATGTTACATGAAAGTGCCGCTTTCTCTGTAGTGTTGTCACACAGCTGCCCGCCTAGAAGAGCAACTCCCTCTCTTCCGGTCAACTGTCCACCCAGTCAAGGGCAAGAAACACAGTAGAATCACGTAACGCACGCTACTGGTGTGCTTCTTGCTCATGAGGAAAGAAAGAAGAGTGAGAGGGTCCGAAGGAGAGAGGATATCTCTGCTCTTATCGTTAATTAGGTATGCCTCCAGATCTGAATGTATACCCTAGGCCAAGGGGTGCGATCCCCCGAGCAGCTCTTCATACTATGGTGAACTAGAATCTCCTTGAGCTTTCGATTAAGGGTACTCAGCAGTGGGCCTACCTTAAGGTAGAAGGTGATTGAAAAAGGTTGAGAATCTCCTTACATAGCCATAATAGTCTATTTTTTCGAAGTAGCTAAATAATAGAATCGGCTGGTATAGAATCAGCTACACATTAATCTTCCTCTATTCTATCAATTTCTTCCTTTTTTATGTCGACATGTTTGCTTTAAAAAGGAAGTAAGGCCACTGAAGAAGTTTGAGAACCAACTGGAACTTGGATTGCTGACTAATCTAATATCCTATCAAAGAAGATGAACTTGCGGGTAATATACTATATGTAAGATTAACAAGCTTTGAATGAGGCTTTGAAGAAAGAGATAGAGGTTCTCAAGAGCGGATCTTCAAGACCAAAGACCGGAGAATAGTTAGAGATAATTTGTCTCAATTAGGCTTTTGACGGAAAAGATCTTATTTGAATTTAGGGGATTCCTCTATAAAGAATAAGGGAGAAGATCTACAACCTAGCAAACTAGCCTCCTTCTTACTAGCATTTTTCCAGGTGCTCTCGAACCAGCATCTTCCAACCTGGTGCTCTCACTTCTCGGACTAGTACAGGTCCAAACCAAAGCCAAAGCTCCAAATGTCTAAGGATAAGTTCCCTCTCTATGGAAGAAAGAGTGTGCCACAACTATTATTTCAAAAGCTCGAAAATGCCTGATGGGAACTGCCAAAAGATAGAAAGACGAGTGTCTAGCCTGCTACTGCTTCGGATGGATAATATGACGTTACTACTCTCCTTCCTGCTTGCCATTTCATTTTTAAAGCTGCTCATTCTTCAACCCTGATGACCTATTCTATCTTAACTTTAGCTACTTAGAAACCTAAACAATGGATGTTTTTCCCCCGTCTTCCCAAACTAATTAACCTATTTGAGATGTCTCCATGTGTGGCATGATAAGATAAGGACCACTAGGGTCCCGGTTTGTCCTTCTTCCCGCAAGAACCCAAACCCTTCATTCTATTCCATACAGCCTTGGTAGGACATCTATTTATCAATTTCATAGACCGGTAAGCTCCATTTTGTTTATAGGACCTGAAGGCTAGGCTAAACCTCCCTCTTTGGGATTCCTGAGCGGAACTCTTTTTCAAAGAACTGGTTATATTCCCTTAACTGCAGATTCAATAGCACCGATTATGAACCCAAAAAGAGAAGAGCACCGTCTACTTATACTGTCAAACCAGCAAGGACTTTCACTTTCGAAATAGAAAGGAAGAGGTCAGGCCCACCTTTCACAAGAGTAGTAGTTGCTACTCAACACTTGTATTCTATTCCCCATTATTTCTTTTTTTCGCTTGATAGAAATATCATAGGAGAAGAAAGAAGTTCATAAAGGTCGGATCCTAGCGTAGATAAATGCTATCCTTACTAAATTTCAAAGTCGGATCCATAGGAGTATCCACATTACTCCCAATAATCAAGTTTGCTCTAAAAAGTCTGTAACATACTTCCTTTGAGAAAGTGATATTCCTACCTTTGATCTTGCTACTTCAATACCCAACAAGTATCCAAGCTTTCCAACTTGGTAAAAACGTGTTGACTAAAATACTGTTTCAGGTCAACAATTCCTGTTCTCTCACTACCTGTAATCACAATATCATCAGCATAGACAGCAAGGATTAGAGATCCACTTTGGATATGACGAAAAAATAATGAATGATCAACCTCAGTTAGCTTCAGCCCATATGCAGAAATAACTTGACTAAATTTAACAAACCATGCCTTCTGGATTCTGTTCTAGACTTACCAATCTTGGCTAGCTTGTTTTACTTGCACTAAGCCCTTCTCTTATGTACAACTTTGGCGAATAGTAAAAATCATTATTACCTCCAATCTTTATGGAATGATTTGACCCCCACTCCTAGCGTGCTAAGTCATAGTATGTTTTTTAAGAAGATCCTTCCTAGTGTGCCAAGCCCCCTCCCAACGATCGCAGGTCATGGTCTGGGTCAATGACCTAGTCTCGTCCCCCTAACCTATGAGTTCTGATAGATGCCTTATAACTGTCCTTTTTTCCCATTCCCGCTTATGCATGCTTCATGGCTGATAGGCCTACAGATGCTTGAGGCCCCGGAATAGCCTTGCTTTCACATTCCCCCTCTTTCCTTAGATCAAGTTAGCACTTATGCTGCTTCACGCAACTACATTCAATCAATTGAGTAGAGAGGGCAATTGATTCATTCGGCATCCTTCTCTCTTGTACTAAAAGCTCTCTTACCACAGGTCGCCATTCCACCCGAGTAGATGCTTTTCTCCTCGATTCATCGAGATTGAAAGTTGACATCTCGAACATAATCTTGTTATTGGTAATGGACTTGGCGAATGACTTGCCACGCTTTCTGGGCTTGACTCTTGTGGGATAGGATGTGCTTAGCTGCCTCCAACTCTTTAGGTGGGTCAAACAACTTCCTTAAGTCAGCAAACATCATATTGATCTTTACTACTCTTGCAAACGGTGATGTCTCAATTCCCATTGCTCTGTCTGCTATTCGGAACAAACCTTTGTCCAAGTAATCTTGAACCGGATTCTTGAAATTTACACAATTATTTGTTGAGTGAGTCCATTTCTCGTGCCATTTACAATAACGTTTTCCTTTTCTTTCTGCCTTTTTAGGTATCTTATGTCCAGGCAGATAGGTCAAAAGTTGTTGATAACCCTAGGGTGCTTTAGAGCTTCAGATGTCAACCTGTCGGCCGCGACCTTACCTTCTCTCTTCTCTATGAGTATGCTTACAAAAGCACTGCCAATCCCTTTGAACAAGATTGCTGCAAGCTTGGATCAGTTGTGCTTGAGGGTGATTAGAGGAAATCAAATGAATCACAGCATCCAAACAATATTGAAAATCTCATTCAAGAATGACCTGCTTGTAACCCAAATCCCATGCAACCATAAGGCCACGGTAGATGGCCTAGAGTTCAGCCATGGTTGTACAATCCAAATTCTCAAAGAAAGCAGACACCCATCTGCATTCATTTTAACAAAAAAGACTGTAAGGGGAAACCCTCAAAGTCCAAATTATATATATAAATAAGAGAAGAAAAGTTCACAGAAGGAACGTAGTGCTCGTCCGAAAAGGGAGAGGATGGAAAGTAGTACGCCTAGTTTACGTGCAAGTAGAGTGAAGGATTATGAATGAGAAGGTCATGTTGCTAATAATAAAGCAAAACCTTTCTATTTTAATAGGCAGGTCTGAGTAGCGACTTCTCAAAATTCTAAGGCAGGTTTCTTTATCTTTCAATCGTTTACACCAATCTATATGTGTAGGAGAGAGCGAGGACCTTTAGTGAAAGGTAAAGTTTTGGTTAGTGTGAAATTATCTAATAGATATTTGTGATTAACATTCTTAGTTGTCTTTCATAGCCAGGTTTCTTCTTTTGGGTCTATTTTGATTTGAGTGGGGGTATAGATATATAGTCTTCTTTACTATTAGTTGTTTTAGTTATTTTGGGAATGAAATAGCATTAAGTTAGCTTTCATCGAATACGAGTCACAATGACCTAAAGAAGGATAGCAATGGAACTTATTCTTTTCCTGTGGATGGTGAGTGAAAAAAAAGATGAATCCTATTCTCATATTTATCTCATGCTAAAGAATAAGGATCTTCTCAATTGAATCAGAACTAGTCCTACCTTTTTCGCTATACCTTGAGGCATTACTTTAGCAAGGCTACGCACCTTCCCACATTTGCTTTCTTTTGACCCATATGGCTCCGTTGCTTTATATGTTGATTTTTGCTTTTTTTTTCATCATTGCTTAAACACAGAAAATAGACAATTTCTGGCCCGGCTTAGTCGTTCTCGCAAAAAGCAATTTATACCCACTTATATTTATACCCAACTCGCTTCTTCTTTCTGCGTTTGATTTCTTCCATTGAAATAATTGATTCTGTGCATTGAGAGCAGTGGACTAAGTTTTTTCCAATTTATTTGGAAATTGGCTTCAGTGGACATTAGCTTTGTTATAGATGGATCAACATATTGCTTATTAAACCAATCCTCTGTGATTAAATCTTTAGCAGGCCCCTTGTGCTTAAAGAATAGTTCCCTCATCTTCAATTTCCAATATGTAGCTTTTAGGGGCTAAGAAGATGCCTTTCTTGACATGGTTTTCGATTTAAACTTACCCAATTCGGTGAAAGAGACTAAATTGTCAGAAAGAGGACTTCCTAGAACTATTGAGTCAGTATCATTATAATAACAGTCTAATCTAGCAATGTATGTATACATATGAATACGAGCACAAGCCATGATAGCAGCAGCCAAGTGAACGGCCGACATCTTAGGAGTTTTCCAGTCTTCATCGTCTACAAAGTAACAAATGGTAATGGAATTAACAATATAGTAATGATCGGTAAGCTTCTCTGCAGATTGAAAAGTCTCCTTCATCATCAATTCCTCGTATTGTTTTTGATTATACATCTTCATTACTGATTCAACACACTTCCGCTGAAGTGTCTGATCCATAGGTCGGCTTCGCTCTCTTTCTCAACCTGCTATCTCTCCTTCTCTCCCGAACAAGATAACAAAGGCAAACTCTCCATCTCTTTATGCGGATGATATAGCAGCTGATTCATTCAAACAGAAAGAGAACTGTTCCTGTAAAATAAGAAAGAGAGGTTTGAAAATGCTCCACCAAAGGGAGACTGCCGCAGTCATACAATATTTGCTGCTGCTAAGCCAAGGTGCGTAGTCGCTTAGTTGAACATAGTGAAACTAAGGGAGAGGATTAAGCATTCTTTGAAATGGATTTCCATATTGCTATTGATCTGATCTCCACTCAAAGATAGAACCAAAGGATGGAACGAAATGAGCCTCTAATGGCTAGTGAGTGGTTTCGCCCGGTGCAGCTAACGAACAAAGGTCCTGTTGGCAGAACACAGAGACCCGGTCAAGCCATTGGGAAGAGAGCTCCTGACCACCCGACTCAGCAGAAGAGGAGGGATGGTTTCCTGGCCGAATGTATCTTTCGGCCTAGGATCTTGTGGCAGATGAGCTAACACATGCAAGTCGAACCTCCTAGTAGAAAGATAACCCTTGCCTCACTTTCTCTATCAAAAGCAAAATCACATTCTAAAATCGGCGAAACCTCACATCCCAGTGAAGATGAAACAAGATTTCAGTGATTCCGTCTATCAATAATCTCTGATGTCTCATTCTTCTCTAGGAAAGGGATTGACCGGAATGATTGCTCTACCATTAAGTTATTTCCTTAAGCTAGGTAGGCCTCAGGATCATCATTGCCTCCCCTCCCTCCATGAAAGGCAAGGAGGCATAAAGAAAGATGGATTTGTGAATGAGACTCACACGTGCCAAAGAGGCTTCCTTCCCGCCTTGACCCGATCCGTATAATACTTCGCCCTACTGGGTAAAGGCTGATTCTGGTATAAGGAAATGTGCTCCACCCATTCATCTTCGGCACAAGAG
This sequence comes from Solanum sejunctum, assembly GCA_025642045.1. Taxonomy (NCBI): domain Eukaryota; kingdom Viridiplantae; phylum Streptophyta; class Magnoliopsida; order Solanales; family Solanaceae; genus Solanum; species Solanum sejunctum. The sequence goes on along the minus strand of JAOTQJ010066549.1, from coordinate 1,260 downwards.
ATCTCGATCAGTGAGCTATTACGCACTCTTTCAAGGGTGGCTGCTTTTAGCCAAACCTCCTAGCTGTCTATGCACCCCTACCTCCTTTATCACTACGCGGTCATTTAGGGGCCATAGCTAGTGATCCAGGCTCTTTCCCTCTCGACGATGAAGCTTATCACCCATCGTCTCACTAGCCGACCTTGACTCTTGTTATTTTGAGGTCATATCTAATAGTAAGAGTTTGCCTCGATTTGGTACCGCTCTCGTGACCTGTACCGAAATAATGCTTTACCTCTAGATGTCCAGTCAACTACTGCGCCTCAATGCATTTCGGGGAGAACCAGCTAGCTCTGGGTTCGAGTGGCATTTCACCCCCAAGCACAACTCATCCGCTGAATCTTCAACATCAGTCAGTTTGGACCTCCACTTAGTTTCACCCAAGCTTCATCTTGGTCATGGATAGATCAGCCAGGTTCGGGTCCATAAGCAGTGATAATTGCCCTATTCAGACTCGCTTTCGCTACGGCTCCGAAGGGTCCCATTAACCAAGCCACTGCCTATGAGTCACCGGCTTATTCTTTAACAAGCATGCGGTTAGAGCCCTGGCTCCTCCCACTGCTTGGGATCTTATGCTTTCATGTTCTATTTCAGTCTCGGTGGTTATTTACCCTCTGAGTCAAATAGCAATGATTCAAAGCACTGATTTTGACACAATTTCGGAAACGCAAGGACTCAATCGTATAGATATGTAAAATACAGGATTTCCAATCTGGAAATGGATACTCAATTTAAAGTGAGTAAACATCATTCCATACTCATTCTCAGAGATATATATATCATTCTGCGAAAAGCCGTATTTGATGAAAGTTGTATGTACGACTTGGAGGGAGATCTTTCATATCTTTTGAGTGGGTAAAAAAGCACAAATAAGTGATTTTAGCCCTTCTAAATAAAAAGCAAATGGATTTTTGAACCCCTTTCACGCTCATGTCATGTTGAGGTACTGAAGAAAAAAAAGGAGCAAAATCTGATCCAATTTATCATAATCGATTAGTTAACATGTTGGTTAATCGTATTCCTCAACCCGACAAAAAATCATTGGCTTATAAAATTCTCTATCGAGCTGTGAAAAAGATTCAGCAAAAGACAGAAATCAATCCACTATCCATTTTACGTCAAGCAATACGTGGAGTAACTTCCAATATAACAGTAAAAGCAAGACGTGTAGGTGGATCGACTCATCAAGTTCCCATTGAAATAGGATCCACACAAGGAAAA
>JAOTQJ010066538.1:0-13449 GCA_025642045.1 Solanum sejunctum | reverse complement strand
GGGGGGGGGGGGGACAGTTTCTCTCTTCTTTTCCGCTGTGGAATTGCTGACTGCAGAGTTTTTTGTTTTGTAGGGGGGGAGATGAGAGAGTGATAACATTAAAATATATTTGGGGTCGGCGATCTTTTGCCGATTCTTTGACCTTTGACTGCCCCTCATGCTTTTCCTCTGCCCATTTAAATTTCTGTTTTGGTACTACCGTCCTCAATTTCACGTTCATTTTCTTTCTCCCAAGCTTCTATTTAATACATCCTTGCGCTTCTTTTTATTTGTCCTTGGTCTTAAATATACGTCATTTTATAAAATTAAACTCTTTTTTTTATTTTATCTTTGATAATTAAAAAACTTTGAGATGATATATTTGATTAATTAAAAAAATCAAAAAAATAATTAATATATATTAAATAAGGACAAAATAATAAAGTCATTTTTTTCTTAATGCAAATGTCATCACAAAAGATGACATATAAATAAAATTCGGAAAATAATACAAGTTAAATTTTAATTACTAAGATTTAATTAATCATTTTTTTCCTCTTCATTTAATGACATAAGTCAATTAAATCTTAATCAATACTCCCACTATCTAAATTAGTTGAATTTTTGAAGTTTTTTCAATGTTCAAAATAATCGAATTGTTCAAAATTCAAGAAGAATGTTTAAAATTTTTTTCATATTTGTCCTTTCATTTATTTAAGTTTTATATTTTCTAGGAGATAAATTACACTGCATATTTATAATTTCACAAAGGGAAATAGTGAAAAGTATGGTGTAAATTTTGTCTTTGAATGTATTTCTTAATATGTGTGCATTAACTCACAAATTCAATTAAAATGAGACGAATGGAGTATAATCTAACTTATGTCATGTAGCAGTCATCAAGATGAGAAATTGGAAAAATAAAGAGAAAAGCAACAGAGTTGAGCCTCCTCCCTCAATTCCATATTAGTTGTCTATGTTATTAAAAATTATTGTCTTAAGTTATTTTATCTATTTTAATTTACTTGATTGTTAATATCAAAAATAAATATTTTTAATCTTATTTGTTCATTTTAACAAATTAAGAAAGTTTTATTAGTATTTTTCTACATCATTAGTATAAATGTTAAATAACTAGATAAAATAAGCAATAGTCAAATTAAGAATGCCAAAGTCTATCCTATTTACTTGGGACCCGATCCTTGACTCAAGAACCACCCTCTTTTGGTATTGGCACCCAACTCAGAATTGAACTCTGATAACCTAGCTTGAGACTCAACTATAAATCAAGACCTAACCTTAACTCCCCAATCGGGCCCAACCTTATCCCAAACCCATCTAACGTTGTAATTGACATCAATTCAGACTCAAAATTGAATTCCACCTAACATGCATCGACATCGAGCTTTTAACCTCGACCTGACTCTGATCCCAACTTAAGACTTGATCTTAACCCAAAATTAATACTCAACCTAGAACTCAACTTAACTCCCAACCTAAACTCTCGATTTAGGAATCGATACCAATTTTAACTCAAGTAATGATCAAGTGTAGAGCCAAGGTTTGGCTAGGTCCCAAGTTGGGTCAGGATTAGGTCTCGATTTGAGGTCAAAAGTCTCATGTTGAGGTCAAGTCCTATATCAAGGTTAGGTTCAAAGTTGGGGTCAAGGCTAGCATCAGTTCTTGAGTCGCCGATTAAGGTCAGATTGCAAGTTACAGTTATAATTTGGGTTGAGGGTTAAAGGTCGATTCCTAGTTCAGGTTTGGTTTCAGGGTTGTGTCTTGAGTTGAGATTGGGTCTAAGTTCAAAGATGGGTCATAGTTTGGGTCCAGGGGCCAAATCTCAAATCGAGATTGAGTCCGGATTTAGAGTTAGATATTATGTAGGAATTGAGTCTCAAGGTGAGATTGTTAATTGGGTCTCCAGTGAGGGTCTTGTGAAGGTGAGATCTTGAGTTGGAGGTTGGGGATTCGAATCTCGAGTTGGAATTGGGGCCAGTTGGAGTTGGGACTCAGGTCAAGTTACAATAAAGGTCCAGATATATAGTAAAGGATGGGGTTTGATTCCTTGCTCATAGTATTTTTTTATTTTACATCTAAATACTTTTTGGAGTAATATTTTTTCTTGTTAAGAATACACAAAAAAATAAATAAAAATATCTCTTTTTTTCAAAAAATATTTTTTGTGAAAAATATTTTATGAAATACACCATTCGTGGTTCAATTTTTATAGTCTCAGCTATTTTCAATCTTACATCTAGAATTTGGTACAATTTTTTGATGTGTAATTTATATTACTTCTTATATTCTTTTAGTGTCTAAGGTCATTTTTATGTGTTGCATCTTCTTAATGGGACTTTTGCTTGTTTATAGGGAAAAAAATCACTGTTTTTGTCATATTCAACTGACAAAGTATGATAAATATTTTACAGAGATTAATGCTTAAATTTTACTTAAGGGAGATAATTTTTGACAAACTTAAAGAACCAAAATGCTTAAATAATTACTTAAGGGACTATTTAAACTAACCCCAAACATAAGGACTGTTTTTGTCATTTCTCTCTAAAGATGATATAATTAATTTAGTTTAGTCCGGAGCAAAATAGATTTTCAAGTTGGACTTTGAGTGATAATTTCCTATTGGCTTGTGATCTTACCCGCACAAGGCAAAATTTGTTCATTATTTATAAACTCTCTTTATATATGTTTTCTTATTTAATAAGAGAATATTAGGGGTGACAATTAAGCAGATTGGATTAAATTTGAACAGATTATAATGATCAAGACATCAAACAGGTCAAAATTCAATCTAACCTAAATTTGCTTGGGTCAAAATGGGTTGAGTAATGAGTTATAAAGCGAGTCAAAACTCAATCCGACCCATTTTTTACTAAGTTTTACTTATTTTATTTATTCTTTTTTAATATTTTAGTGCTTAATTAAATTATATTTTTCTTTATTATGGTTATATAAAACATATCTAATTGAAAAAAATATTTTAACAAATCTCTCTCAAATTAATTCGGGTTGCATATCAACCCAATTTTAAATGAGTTAAAATAGTTTGGGTTGAGATGGATTGAACTAATAATTGGGCAGGTTATTAACCCACCCAAAATTCAATGAGTTGGGTGGGTTGGACTTAATTTTACCACCCCTAGAGAATATATTGGTCAGCTTAGGATTAACCTATCTGCTACAACTATTAGAAGCAAACAATTAATTATTAATATGTTTGTTTTTATTTATTTTTTAAAAAAATACTTAAACAACTTAGGATTGTCTTGACTGCTTCAATCACTAGAAGCAAGTAGTTGACTATTTTTTTCTGATAGTTAAAGCTTTTTTATTATTTACCATTGAGATCAATACATTCCCAGTTGCTACCACAACAACCTTTTCCAGTTAAAATCTCTGTCACTCTAGCCTATCACTATACATTAGAATTGAAAGCTATTCAGTACATTTTTAACTTTGCCCTTAGATCTTGTCATAGTGATTATAACTATCTCTTTTGCCAGATGTTCTACTTCGCGCCTCTTCTCCTTGAAGATCTTCTTGTCACGTTCAATCCATATCCTATACCCAACTTTAGCTAATACAGTCTTGAAAGCTTGAGCTGCTATGTTATTTCCTTTTCCATGTTGTATGCTCCATTGAGAAAACTATTGCCAGTTAATTGGAAAGATATTTTTCATTTTTAGCTATCTCAACATTCTATTCCAAAGCTCATTACTGAATGGACATTGAGTTATTAAATGCTCAATTGTCTTATTGTCTTTATTGCACAGAACACAAATTTTTGAGATATTTAAGCCCCACTTCTCCAGTCAATCTATTGTAGCTAGTCTCTTATGGAATATAAATCATATGATGAAGTACGCTTTTGGTCTTGCTACATTATTAAACATGAGTCCCTTCTATTCGACTTAGTTTGCTCTCCTATCATATGCTGGGATATATGCTTGATCTTGCTTTCTTTGCACTGTCTATTTTGTTGCATTTGATTTATTATCTCTTTAGCTCCCATGATTTTCCTAATCACCCAGCTAGCTTGCTTTGGTGTGGTCCATGTGCCCTGATTCTTATGTAGAAGATATGCACTCATTTGATCCACAATGTGTTCTCCTTATTTGCTAGATCCCAGCATAAACTTGCCACTATTGTCTTTTTCCATCTATCCATGTTGATCAGCCCCATTCCACCTATAGTTTTAGGTGTATATACTCTATCCCATGCTATTAAAGCTTTCTTCGTATCTGAGCCTCTCCAGTCCACAAGAAAGATCTACAGTAACCTTCAATAATTTACTCACTTTTGTGGGCATGAGGATATTTGGGCCCTATAAGCTTGAACCCCCATCGGCACTGCTTGTATTAACTGTGTTTTGCCAGCATATGAGAGTTTTTTTGCTGTTCAAGATGTAATTTTGGCCATGATCTTCTCTATGAGGGGAATTCACTGAATTAGAGATAATTTTTTTTGTTGACAGGGGTATCCCCAAATATTTGAAAGGTAGCTCTCCAATTTTATATCCCAACTTTTGGACTATTTTGCTTCTAACCTCTTGTGTGACACTACCAAAATAAAATGAACTTTTTGTCAAGTTTTCTTGTAAACCTGAGTCTTGTGAGAACATATTGAAAGCTTTTTAAAGTGCTCGAACAGAATCTACATGCCCTTTTAAGAAAATAAGCAAGTCATCTACAAAGCTCAAATATGTGATCCCTAATGTTAAACATTTTGGGTGATATCTGTATCTGCTATCATCTTTGAGACCATTTAGTAGTCTACTAAGGTACTCTATAGCTATAGTAAATAAGAAGGGTGAGATTAGATCCCCCTGTCTTAAGCCTTTTGCAGCCTTGAAAGGTTGAGTAGGATCATCATTTACAACAATGGAGTAGCTTACTATTGTGACACATCGCATTATCTATTTTGTAAAATTTTTAAGGAATCCCAATCCTCTTATGACTTGTTCTAGATAATTCTATTCTACTGAGTCATATGCCTTTCTTATGTCAATCTTCATCATGCATCTAGGAGAGATGTTTTTCCTTGTATAAGCCTTAACCAATTCATATGCCAAGATGATATTATAAATAATTTTCCTCCCTAGTATAAAGTCAGTTTGGTTATAATTGATTGTATAATGTATGACACTATGCAGCCTATTTGCCAATACTTTATAGATAATTTTATATAACACAGCGCAACAGGCTATAGGCCTGAACTCAATAACATTACTAGGGCTAGCCACTTTGGGGATTGGAGAAATTAGAGCACAATTTACTAGTTTATACATCTTACACCTTCTAAAGAAACTTTGGACAACTTAAATCATTTCATGTTTAATGATCTTCCAAGCATGCTTGAAAAATTAGAGTATTATAGCTATCAATACCTGAGATTTTGTTATTTCCTATAGAGTGCAGACCTGCATATAACTCATCCTCAGTAACATCCTCACATAATTGAAGTTTTTGTTGTCTGGTGAGTGTTGGTCCTCTATTCATTATCTGGACATCAATTGCTAAAGTGTATTAGCTGAAGTTCTCATAAGACCTTTGTAAAATTGAATGAACTCCTATTGTATCTCATTTGATTCATATATGAGTTGACCATCTGCGTTTGTCAGAGTTTTGATCTATTTTTACTGAGTCCTCTCCTTCATAACAGTATGAAAGTATTTAGTTTGAGTCCCCTTGTTATATCCACTTGGTCCTTGACTTTTGTCTCAAAGCATTTTTTTCAATCATTGACCATTTCTCTAGCTTTATTAGTATTTCTCTTTTTTGTGCAATCAGTTTATCAGTTGCATTGAGATTTAATTGATTTTGAATCTAGTTAAGTTCTTGTCTTGCTTGATCAATGTTTTGACTTATGCCTTTGAACTCAGTGTTGTTGAGATGCCTTAACACTGGTTGGAGGTTCCTCAATTTCACCCACACTTACTTTATTTTATTGTGACCATATGCTTTCTTTCACTTTGCCTTTATAATCTTCAAAAAGTTCTAATGTTCTGTCCAAATATTAAGGAATTTGAAGCTTACTTTCTTGCACACTTGAGGATTCAGCAAAGTGAGGATCAGTGGAGAGTGATCAGAGATTCCTGAATTGTTGTATTTTGTATTGACATGTCCCCGTTTAAGCATCCATTCATAATTGCCAAAGTCTTGCCAATCCTACTTGAAATCCTATCCTATGAATTTTATTTGTTGGTCCAAGAATAGTAATTCCCTTTCCATAGTAGCTCAGTGGCCCCTATGCTCTGAATACAATCTTGGAAGTCTTTGATATCATTTAATGTAATAGTATTGCCAACCTATTGTTGTCTTGGGGTTTTAGTATGACATTAAAATTCTCAATTATGATCTAAGGTAAATTCATTCCTTGAGATATGTTACTTAATTCTTGCCATAACCATTTGCATAGTTCCCTAGTGTTGAATCCATAAATCATTGTGATCATTTGTTGATGTTTTTTGGTCCTACCTTTAATCATACAATGAAGACTCTGTGGGAAACTTTGAACTCTAGTCACCTCATAATTGTTTTGATCCCAAATCATCCAGACTCTACCATTAACAGCTTCTTCATACTTATGCAAAATTACCCATCCTGGTGCTATGGCTTTAACTATTCCTTTCATGTTATGTTCTTTGACTCTGATTTCTACTAAGCCAGCAAGGCTTATCTTATTTATACTTAAGTATTTTTAAAACTCTTTCTGCTTATACATCTTATTTATATCCCTCACATTTCATATCATTCATTTCACTAGCAAGTGTTTGGGGCTCCATCCCTATCCATAGGAAGTGTAGCCAATTTGGAAATTATCTAAATTGAGAGTAATACTTGACCCTTCTGCCTGCTGAGCTTGTGTATTCCTCTTAGTGGTGATTGAAGTTCTTTGTTTTGATATCACAACAGGCTTCTCCATTATTTTTCTTTCATTTTCTATTTTTCCAGTTGTTATGCCCTATTCTGTTGGCTGAATTCTATTTTTATACTATCATTATTAAGTCACCTTCTTTCTCATTCTCTTCTTATAGGCTGATCTTATTCTGCTTCTGTCTCTTGGCATTGATGTCCAATTTTTTGGCATTTGTCACAATATTTTATCTTCCATTGAAATTTCACTAGTTGTATCATAATTTTTTCACTTGGATCAATGACAGTTACCTTTTGTGGTAGTGGCTTTGTGACATTGATTTCAATAAGCATTCTAGCATATGAGATCCTAGTTTGCTTTGTTGTACATTCATTCGCTAGTAAAGGTACTCCTATTGCACTTGTTATCCTACTTAGTAACTCATTCCCCAAGAGTTAAGTGGCAATTCAGTTAGAAATTTACTCCCAAAATTAAAATTGAATGTCCACTGTTTTAGGACCATTGGTCTATTATCGATGGTGTATGGTCCCGTATATGAAATCTTTTGCATGTCATTAAGGGGACTGAAATTTCACAATATAGTATCCTTCATCATGTAGGAATATTTCAGGTTCAGCTATTGTTGTCCAGTTGACACTGATATACCTGCTCATGGTGTTGTATCCTGGGTATTCACCAACAACATACACAATCAATGCACATTTCCATTTTCCTTTTTCGATTTCACCTCTTTGTCCTCCAGCTGGGTTATGGTATGGCCATCAATTATCAGAGGTGGATATAAGTCAGTTCATACAGTTCTGCGCCGCTTTATTATTTCTAAACATGTTTACCCACTCCTTCTATTCTTCATTCTTCTCAATCTTCTCCTTACCCTTGTCTAATTTTGTTGTTAGCTTTAGGGTTTCTACAACTTCCTTTCCTCCTATTTTCGTCTCTGCTTTTTCAATTTCCTAGTTTCTAGTGTTAATTTATTTGAATTAGGTCTTTGATTTACCTCCATATTCCTGGAGTTTCCTAGCATTTTCATCTCTTTATCACTATCATTAGTTATTTGGAGTTCCTCTATGTCAGCTGAGAACCGTGCTCCCACTGAGCTTCCAAGAGTAAGTATGGTGGTTTTCCGTCCTCGTCCTCTGCCGCGACCTCATCCTCGTCCTCTTCCTTGTCCTCTTCCTCTCGCCATTTTTATCCATCCTCACGGTACACTATCATGCAGTGAGAACTTTTAATTTACTAAGTTTTAAGTGTAGGTAGTTGACTATTGATATATCTGTTTTTATTCATTTTTGTATTTATTTTATTTTTTTCTAAATTTCTTGTGATTATTTTTTTGTCAGTTTGAGGAGCTTTCGGCTTTCTACCCAATTCAGCGAGATTATTGACATTTTGCTTTTATTCCTTTTTATATTTTTTAATTTATTCTTTACTTATTTTTTGGAATTCATTATATATTTAAAAATTATGTAAATACAATAAATTACAATAATTAACAATTAATATTTCATATAGAAAGTATCATAAATCACAACAATTAGCAACTCAAATTAAGACATAGGAAATAACATATATCTGGTACTATAAATCACAATAATTACCAACTTAAAAATTTAAAGGACATAAAAAGTTTAAATAGTTCTTGAAATTTTTACAATATCATAAATAAAATTTTGATTGGCTCTTAAAGTTTTATATGATAATATAAATTGGAATAAAGTAAATAAATATATTATTTAACATATCATAAAATGAACTATAAGTCACATTGATTGACAATTTAAAAATTTTAAAAACATATACAAATTTCTATCAATATCACATAATCAAAATTATAAAAATTAATATATGTTGTTCTTGTATAAATTCATGTAACTAATTTAATAAGAGAATAGATTGAGCAGCTTGTGCTTGTTCTATCTGCTTCAATTGCTAGAAATAGATAACTGATTATTTGTGTGTTTGCTTTTATTCATCTTTGTATTTTTTTAGTTTTAGTTTTTTAACTACTTCAGCTGCTACAAGCAGACAACTGACTATTGACGTGTTTATTTTTATTTATCTTTTAAGTTTTTGAGTTTATTTTTTTAAAAAAACTTATGATTATGTTTTTTGTTAGTTTGAGGAGCTTTCAGTTGGCTTGACTACTTCAGCGGGGTTATTGATATGTCTGTGTTTATGTAACACTCCACATCTTACACTATTAGTACAATTCAAGTGACACATAACATGGTTTGGTCAAATTAGCGCTAATTCTCAAAAGTGCTTGAATCTTGTGTTAATGGGCTATATGTGCGTCTAGCGCTTAAGAGGATTGAGTGAATACACGTTTTGTGTCGAATTGAGGAGATTACGGCCTTAAAATGAAGTGAGAGAAATGAGGTGCTTGTAGGACTTAGAAACTAGCAGGTGAGTCACCTACTTGCTTAGCTTAAAATCGTTAGTTAAACGGAGACGAGGCTCAACGTCGAAATTGTTCAAGTTTGATTTTGAATAAAGTCCGTATTAAGGGTGTAACTTGGACCCATGTTTTAGCATCATAAATGGTCTATATGTTAAGCCCAAGAGAGGTATTAAAAAGGGCCCAAAGACAATACAAAACACTTAAAAATTGGCCCAAACCAAGTGATGAAAAAGTTGGAAAATAGGCAGCCCAAGCCCATCAACTTGATGACCCATTTAGGCCCAAGTCTAAGGTCCAAGCTGCTGCATAAGTAGCTTAATAACATATGGGTCAATATGGTCAAAACACTAGAAGTAAGTTGGCCAAGCTAAGGCTTTAAAAGGGAAGAATAACCAGCCTACAATCTCATTTCAACTTAGACAAGGAAAAATCTATTTTCTTAGGTGGTTGTTTTCTCTCGTTTGAAGGGTTGAAAAACCAGCTTTACAACCTCACAAGGGTCCCTAAAGAAGATTTAAATCTTTACTTTGAAGGTAAGTAAACTTACCTATGCACCTAGTATGGTTTGTTCATCAAAACCAAAGAGACAAGTTAATCTCACCTATGTTGGAATTTCTCGACAGATTGTATACTAAGGATTCTTGTGTACCTTTCTTGTTAGTTAAGAGGTTTTTATCTTGTTGGCTGGCTTTATTATGTATAAGTACTTAATTAAGCAGCAAATATTGATTTTACAGAAGTGTAAAAAAGCTGAATAACCACTTTTACAGTCCACAAAAGTGAGTCATTATATGATATCGCAATTATGTGCTTCGTATGAACTTGTGGACTGTTGGAGACACGTCCTTAATAACTGATTTGTTGTTGTTCTGAAACTGGTTCATAGCTGGTTGTATGTATAAATGTTGTTGGAATAGTTTGGTTAGTTGGAATAGGTTTGGAGTTGTCAACGTCGAAATATAGTGAAGGAAGGTAATGTTATGTTGTTCCTTTTTAGATTGTGTGGAATTATGATGTGTTGTGCTTTGTGGGTTGTTGTAAGGCTATTATAGACTTAAAATAGGCTGTAGATGATGTGTATATGCTAATTTATATTAGAAAATATGATCAGGGGAGAAAAAGTTAAAGGAATATGCCTAGGTTTATAAACACTCGCTTGCTGCTCGTGTATTATTTTCTTATGTGATTGAGATGCCAAGATGTATTCATTGGCTTTTAATGCTAGTTTTATCCTCTACTATGTTGTAGATAAGTATTTGGAGGAAGGGAAGGTTATCTCGAGGTAGTAACGAGGTCATATAACGAGGTATGTAAGGTTACTCGATTTTCTATCACTTGGCATGAAACATAGATCTTCCCTTGGTACATAAAGGCACTCACCAACTCCGACACAACTATTAACCATGTCTCCATTCTCTTACATGTTCATATGATCCTCTATATAGTCATCTTCAAACCTGCATACATGCTTTGATACCAAGTTACATGAGTTCCTATTACAAGATAAAGTTCATGAGTTGTTCCATTTCATACGCATTTCATCAATTGTGTAATGTACTCTTTTCATTATCATATTGTCTTGTATGATTATCTACATATCACATGCTACATATACATTCCTACAGCTCCAATATCATAGCCACCAAAAGAATCACCTCAAAGGTAATTAAAAGATAAAGTATACAGTTTTGACTAGTGGTAACCCGAGGGGGTTCAGGAATAATCTAACATAGGGACGATCTCGATACAGTATTATGGGTGGTAGCCCGAGGGGGTTCATGAAGAACCTATCATAGGGACGATCATGATATAGTTTCACCACTGATTAGTTGGTCATTTGTATTACAGCTATGCACAGATTTTACAGTACAGATTCTACAGTAAAGGTAAAGCAATGTAAAGAACATAAAGTATATGATTCCACAGTATGACTAAGGGTGGTCCATAATCTTTCACAGTGCACAGTTTCATTTGAGTTGTTACTTTGTATACAGTATATCCTGCCTTACATACTCAGTACATTATCTCATACTAACGTCCCTTACGGGGTACCTGCATTTCATACTGCAGGTACAGGTGCTAGTAGATCTCAGTAGAAGTACAGGACATTCAGTTGTGGTTACCAAGCTCCAGGTTGCTTCGAAGCTTTGCATGTCTAGAGCTTATATATTTATATCACACAGTTAGTTGAGGCGGGGCCTGTCCCAACCCTTATCAGATGTTGTTCTTTATTTAGAGGCTTTGTAGACTATGTAAAGTACAGTGAAGTCATGTCTCACACTTTAGACAGCGTGGCCCCAACGACTTAGTCATATGCATTTCCTTTTGGGTTTGTTATCAGTGTTTATCTTCTTAAAGGCATGTCAAACGTAAAAACCCCTTATAATATGTATAGAAAGCATATAGTTACAGGTTGATTCTCCCGAGCCTTATCGGCAACGGGTGCAAGTCCGCCCTACGGGACTTTGGAGCGTGACAGTTTATTCATTTTTGTATTTTTATTTTAATTTATCTTTTAAAATTTGCTATATATTAAAAAATTATGTAAAAAGTATTATAAATCACAACAATTAATAATTGAATATTTTAGATAAAAAGTACTATAGATCACAGTAAGCAACCTAAATTGAGACGGAGGAAGTAACATATATGGGGTACTATAAATAACAATAATTATCGACTTTAAAATTTAAAGACATAAAAAAGTAAATTATTCTTGAAAATTTTCTAGTACAACATAAATAAAATTTTGATTAGCTGGCAAATTTTTATATGTGCGATATAACTTGAACCAAAGTTAATAAATATATTATTTTAAAATGTTATAAAATGCATTATAAAGAACAATAGTTAACAACTTATATATTTTAAAACATATACAAAATTTTATGAATACCACATAAATATTCGTGTGACTAATATTACCATATGATAGAATCAAATTTTTTAGAATTTATTTTATAAAATTAAATATCTATTTAGTTAATTGATATTATTATAAAAGTAAAAATCGAATTATCATCGAAGAGGGGCAAATGCCTCTTGACTATCTCAAAACGTTTATTTTAGAAAACTTTTTGGACTCTTTCTAAAGTATGTCTTGTTGCTAATAATGACAAAGAATTCGCTAGAGTGAAATGTTAAAAATATATTTAAATATATATTTTTTAAATTTTGTATTAAAATATTGAAAATATAAATTGTATATTAAAAATATATATTTAAATTATATTGAATCACATCTTAATGATTGTATAATATATTATCTCTTTTATTTAAAATAATATTATTATATAATGTTCTATATGAATAAAATATTTTACTTTGATAAAAATTAAATAAAACTGTTTGTATTATTCAAAAATTAAATATTAAAATAATTATCTCCAAAAAAGAATTTTTTTTTAAAAATAAAATTTAAAATATTTTCAAAAAATCTTACTTCAACCCCCTGGCCCCTTCTTCCTTCCCAAATCACCCAGTACCTTTTTTAAAAAAAATAAAATAAAATTTGAGGTATTATTTTTTTAAAAAATTCTACCCCTAAGACTTGAGAACTTTCTTTTTGAGGTTGATCTTTCGGCTAGGGTTAGGGACCAAATAACTTTATCTAATTAAGGGGCTTATTTAGTTTTTATTCTGGCAGTAAACCTCTGCTTTGAATCTTTTTTTATATATGTATTTTTTTTGGTATTAGATATATACATAAAATTTTATAAATTAAATATATACACAAGATTTTATGAAAGTATTTTTTCTACTTAAATATCAAATATAATAAAAATAAAAATTTTATTTTAAGAAAGAATCATGTGCAAGTGAAAAATACTTTCATACTCACACAAGTGTACATGTATGTATGTGTATATATATATAATACAAAATAAAAAAAAAATTGAAAGCAGAAGGTTATGTGGGGTGGAATAAATTTTTTTTATTTGAAAAACAAAAACAAAAACTCTGAGGAGAGGGGTTTCGGAGAGAGGTTTAGAGGAGCAAGGATGAAGTAAGATTTTTTTTCTTAAATTTTATAAAAGAAATAAAAAAATCACATATGGTAGGTAGGAGTATGATGGGAGGGAGTGGTGGACCAAAGTGAGAAAAATATTTGAAATCTTATTTTTTTAAAAAATATATATTTTTAAATAGTGATATTTTAATTTTTAATTTTAACT
>JAOTQJ010066518.1:0-13450 GCA_025642045.1 Solanum sejunctum | reverse complement strand
TCTTAAGGACCTAACTTAAGTAAAATGTTACATTTGGTCTCAAACTTTATTAAATCGAACCAATTAAGGACGTTCGGGGTTTAAATTACGTTGAAGGTCCTAACATATTCTTTGTTACGTATTTGGCATGTTACATTACTAAGGTGGACATGATCATTCTTGATATGATAGATTTTGATGTTATGTTAGGTATAGATTAGCTATCGCCATATCATGTTATTCTTGATTATTTTACTTGGAAGGTTACTTTGGTTGTGCCTGGTGGATCGATAGTTTAGTGAAAGGGTTTATGTTGTTTCTATCCTAGCAAGGTTATATCTTATGAGGGTTAAAAGATTGATTGATAGTGGTTGTTTATCCTACTTAGCCTTTATTCTTGATACTAATTTCGATTCACCTTCTTTGCAGTCTTTTTCTATTGTTTATGAGTTTATGGATGTCTTTCATACTGATCTTCCAGGAGTTTCTCCTAACAGGGATATTAATTTGCCATTGGTTTTGAGCAGGGCACTAAAACCCATTTATATACCTTTTTACTTATCATGACCTGGACCTAGGGCCTTGGAGTGACATAGCGAATGAGAACCTGAGATTTCCCAAATAAGCCTCATAGCATCAATATTCATATCATCATTTCAAAAGCATAATCAAAAAGTGAACACGTAAGTCTATGGGATAGGACAAAAGCACTCACGCTATTGGTAAGGTATAGGAAATGGGAGAAACATGTATTCACAAAGCACGTAGCACATAAATACTAATGGGCGGGTAAATATGAGTCACGTTATAGGAGCTATTCGGGATATAGTATTATCACAACATAACATAGAAAATTTCATAAGCTTGTAACCCAATCACATAATGATAACCAATAGATAGCAATACCATAATCAAACCTCCAATCATAACACTTAACATATAATCGTAATGGAGTTTACAAGATGTCCAACACTACCTCTAGTCATAAGATAGGACAACAAGACATACCCCTAGCTTACCCTCAAAGTAAATAATAATTAAGAACACCATAGGTAGAAGGATGGTGGTTGGTCCTCAGAAAGTGCAACTCACCACAATAAGCAAATCACAAGGATCTGAGCTAGACATTGTACAATATATGAATGTACCCCTCGGTCCCTACATGGTGAGATCATGTAGGAAAAAGTATGTGTTAATACATATGAATGTACTAAATATGCTGGATGCTATGCATATGACCTACCAAAACTCCATATAATATTATATGGTGAGGGCATATAATATAGAAAGAGATTTATAGCAAGGAATATAATATTACAAGATACTATGAAACTTATGATGAATGAAATGCAATAGTTCTCATTTATAGTGGCGATGAGACCTTAACTGACATCCAAACCCACGTGAGCTATTATATGAATTTTTCTAATGTTGACTTCCCATCGGTTAGAGAAGATTACTTGCTAATGGTAATATATGGCACACCTTATGACCCAGTCATTTCGTATGTGGTGATAAGCTTTCTTATGATCTGGTCATCTCGCAAGGATTTCCTTATCAAACATATAATGTCATATCATAAATGAATAGCCATCCCTTATGGTTCGGTGATTTCGGTTATGGATACCATTCCTATGTTGTCACATAGTTCAAGGAAAGAGAGAGGATCCTTAGGGATAGCCCGTGCCCCCAATCCATCGGTGCTAACTCAAATATCCCATGAGAATATTTATATATATATATATGTATGTATGTATATATATGTGTGTGTGTGTGTGTGTGCATGCTTGTGTTTGTATGTGTATATGTGTGTATGATTTCAAAAGAAGTAAGTCATTGCAATTCTTTTCAACGCACATTAGGCTTAACAGCCAAACATTCCTCATAATCATTCGTTTATGGGATAAAAAGACAAATAGCAGGTCAATATCATATTTTTCATGCATAGGAATAGCTCATTCATTAAACAGTATGGTTCAATAACCCAATATGCTCTAAGAACCAATAAAGATAGACATTTAAATGATCACATCCCTTTCATAACCAATATGTAAGCTTAACTCACCGAATTTTTTTTATAAAAATATATGTGAGCTTAACCTACCGATAATTTCATAAAATGCTCATGAATTTATATGGTATGAGTTACATGAGAATAACATGGATAATAGAGAATCAACTTCAAATCAATAATACATTATGTAATTTAGTTATAAACCTGAGTAAAATTCACATTTAGAACAAACTATAGATTAACCATGCAGAAATCAAGCTTTAAAAGGGACATGAATTTTCATAACTTCATAACTTCAATGTAATTCATCCCTATAGGGCTTAAATAAACTTAAATCATCAAATAAATACATATCATACTTTAATTGAATTTAATAAACAATACAATCAAAAACCTAAATTTAAAGTAGCTAAAAATTCGATTGAGTAAAAAGGATTTTGGGTATTCTTGGTTGAAGGGGACCAATAATCAAACCCACATACCTTAATTAATAAAAAATATTCAAGAAGAAATTTGGTGAAGAAATAGCACTTACTTGATTCCCAAGCTTGAAACCCCTAAGAATTCTCTGAAAGTGACTTGAGAGAATTTCAAATGTGAGGAGTGAATTTGAATGTTAGAGTTTAGGTCATTAGGAAGTCTTTAAAAAGCATAGAAAGTCACAAAAGACTATTAGAATAAACCATAATTATGAAAACGACATTAAAGAAATGAGTTGAAAATTGTATGTTGTCACTTTAAGGGAGGGTGTACGGTTTGTGTTGCACTACATGAACCATGTACTTGCCTGTGAACCAACACTTAGAAAAAATTCCACTTATATGAAGGTTTGAAACGGTAATCCTATACTTGGAATTCTTTTGACTAAAATCAATCACATGGAAGGTCCACATGGGCCATGTAGTGCCCGTACTATCTCTCTTAGATAATTTTCCCCATGACCAAGTTATGAGATGGTGATTCCATACTTAGGAAATTTCACTCCAAAATCCATACGGGGGCCTCACGGAGCGTGTTACATGACACAGGAAGTCTACTTGGCCGTGTGACAACACTTGGTCCCAAAATTGTAGGATTTCAAGCCAAGGCCACTACACAACCCATGAAGTGTCACACGGACCATGGGGTGTTCAAGTTTGGTGAGCCTTAGTTTTAAGCACCACATTTAGGGGCCAACCAACCTACAAAGGCCAAGGTCTACTTCAGAAGACCCTTATATGGACTTTGTGACCTCACACAGGCTGTGAGGTCTCCCTTGAAGTGTCACCTTGGTCAAATATTTGTCGAAACTAAAATTTCAAGCTCTGACGGGGTCGTACGACATCTAGGTCCTTACATAATCTTCCCCTTGGGAACATTCATCCTCAAATAAGCAAGAACAAGGCTTGAAAGGATTAACATAGAACATGAAACTTCTGAACACAAGGTTCAATATGTAGCTCATCATTTGGAAATCATATGGTCATTAAATTTCATATTGAGTATATTCAATTCTTTCAAAACATTGCAAAAAATTATTTTAATGCATAGGTAAGCATGTTATGCCATGACAATCAAGAAGAAAAGAATTAGGACTACTTGGAAAACAAGGAACGCAATAGCTTAGGCTTGAGTAGATTGGACTAGATGGTGATATTATTTCATCATGTTCAAACTCTGCCTCCTATGTAGCACTCTCCATATGGGAAACGTACCACAAAATCTATGTTCACATCTTCCCACTTCCAAGTAGGAATCTCAATATCTTGAGTCAAACCACTGGGCTTTGGTGCTCCCCCTTCACTTCTTGACAATGAGGACAGTCAAACACAAATTTGGTTATATCCTTCTTCATACCGTGTCACAATACACCTCTTTCAAATCTTGATACATCCTAGTAAACCACAGATGAATAGAATAATGAGGGTTATTGGCTTTACTCGTGATTACCCACCTAAGATCAGGTACATTTAGAACACATAACCGATCTTGATACCGAAGCACACCATCTCCCCCTTGGGAAAAAACCTCTATCTTCTTTTCGGGAACTAATTTCTTTAACTCAACCTATGATGGATCTAGTTCTTTCTTGCACTTTACATTAACAATCACTGAGGATTCGGCCCCATTTTGAACATGAATGCCACCCTCAGTAGAATCGTCCAACCTAACTACCAATCTAGCCAAATGGTGAACATCCCTTGCAAACTCCTTCTTCTACTCCTCAATATGAGCCACACTCCCCATATATAGCCTACTAATAGCATTTGCTCTCATGTTCGCCTTGCTAGGATGATATTGTACACTCATCTCGTAGTCCTTAAAGAGCACCAACCATCTGCTTTTTCTCAAGTTAAGATCCCTTTGGATGAACACATAATGCAAACTTTTGTAACAGATGAAAACTATCAAGACCCAAGCCTAGGGCCTAGACGTGACATGGCAAGTGGGAACCCAAAGGGACCCAAACAAGTCTCTTAGCATGGCAATCACAGATCTGTGGTCATTGAAGCAAAGAAAATAACAATAATAGATGATAAAAAGGGAATTCGGGACAAAGGGAAGTCTTTGGTAGCATAAAACATAGAAGAGTCAAAGCTCTAAGTATAAGTACATCATTTGTTGCAACAACACCTCTAATCATAGATTGGAGCGGGGCCCAAGACATTTTTTAGGCTCATCTCATAGTATCAAGAGTTCAACATTAAGAGAAAAGAAGTGACAAGGGTAAGATAGCTAATGTCCCCAAACTTCAGGACTCACCAAAGCTCTTCTTCCAAAATGCCAAGACTAGCCACGCAGAGGATTATCAAGAGGTCCTCTAGGTCCTATATGGTAACATCATGTAGGCATATAGTATGCATTAGTACGTTTGAATGTATTAAGTATGTAGCATACAATGCAACAAGACATAGACAACTTAGTCAAAATGCATAAACATAAGCAATGGGTAAGTATAATAATAATATGGCATGCATGATCAATGCTTGAAGTAAAACATGCTTGTGAAGCATATAGCTTAAGAATATAGATTACGTGTGTAGGGAGGGACCAAACTAATAGATGAAGCAAACTATGACTTGGAATCTGAGGTGTATCACCTCCTTGGAAAGTGATTGAGGTATCTATCCCTCAACATAATACATGGGCATGTCACCCCCCATCATAGTGGTCAAGGTATATACCCCTCAACATGGTGGATGGGCATAGCACCCCTCATCATAGTGGTCAAGGTATGTACCCCTCAAGACGGTAGATGGGCATAGCACACCTCATCATAGTGGTCAAGATATATACCCCTCGACATGGAAGATGGACATATCACCCCAACCTCCTCATTATAGTGGTCAAGATATATATCTGTCAACATGGTAGATGGGCATAGCTCCCCCTATCCTAGTGGTTGAGGCATGTTATCCCCTTAACAAGGTATGGTAAACTTGCAATCCTATAGATGCTTTTCACAAATTCAATACATAGGCACAATCCCTTCATTATCATAGAGACACTTAACTTGTATACCATATCATAAACTTTCAATAACCCAAGAATTCATGTCAAGATATTTTATCAAACACTTGGTGAGTGTGTAATGCTAGTTCAAAATCATGTAATTCAAGAGTGACATCATGTGGGAAGACTCAATGAAGATCAACCCACCAACACATAGTAAAATCCTCATGCAAGATAGCTTCAAATCCCTTATCAAACCTCATAATAGATTAGTATCATAGCTCAAAACATGCATAGTCACAATAGACAAACCATCTCATAGTATAAGTTTGAAATAGTAGATATGTGTTTCGAATCATCATTTCACAAAACCCCAATATTATTTGTAATCATAACTCATAATAAATAATACCCATAAGTAATACAACTTGAAAATATGCTAATTTTATAAAAAGAAATGTTGGGAACCATGGGGTGAAAGGACCCAATGGTTAAAATTCACATACCCAAAATTTGGGGATTTTACTGATGTAGATTTGAATGAGAACTTGAAGCTTGAATAAAGTTCTTAAGATCCGGAATTAAGCTTGGGACACTTGAATTTGGGTGAAATATTTGGTTAAGTGTTAGAGAAGGTTTTGAGTGATATAGAGTTGAAAAGTTGCTAAGTATATATATTTTTATGCATAAAAGGGCATGGGGACAAGACCATGATGTGTTAGCCGAACCTGAAAAATTAAGGAAGTCACAACACTTCTCCATAGCAGGTCGACGTTGTGGAGCCATCGCGAATAGTTTCTGGGAATTAACAATTTGGCGAAAATTCATTTTTTTGCTATAGGCCTTTTAAAATGCGCATTATACCATCACCCACTCAATATTTTTCCCTGATTAAGAATATGAAGCCAAATTTCTGATATCACGCAAGAATTTTGAGATATATCAAAATTATGAATATAGGCTTTCCGAAGAACATTTTTGGGCCATTTTTGTGGCATTTCAAAAATATCAACGTTCACCCCAGACAAATAATATCTCAAATTTTTGAAGGCAAATACCACTACCACTAACTCAGGATCTTGATTAGGGTAATTATGCTCTTGCATTTTTTATTGCCTGGATGCATAGGCTATCACTTTACCATTTTGCATAAGCACATATCCCAACCCTATTTGAGAAGCATCACAATATACCATGAATCTATTTAAAGCATTCGGTAGGTTCAACACAAGAGCTGATGCGAGACTATCCTTTAAGGTATGAAAACTCTACTCACATTCATCTAGCCACATAAACTTAACTTTCTTTTGGGTCAATTTAGTCAATGGAGATGAAATAGATGAGAAACCTTTAACAAATATCCTATAATTGCTAGCCAACCCATGATAACTCTGAATATCTAAAGGGGTCACTAGTCTAGTCCAGTTCTTCACAACCTTAGTCTTCTTCGGGTCAACCCTAATGCCATCACCGGACACAACATGACCAAGAAAAGATACTTCTAAACAAAACTCATATTTAATAAACTTAGAATACAACTTCTTCTCCCTTAAGGTTTGAAGAACCGACTTCAAACAATCCATATGTTCTCGCTCACTTTGGAAATAGATGAGAATATCATCAATGTTAACCACAAAACTATCAAGGAATGGCTTGAAAACCTAATTCTAAGATCCATAAACATGGATAAAGCATTATTTAGACAAAACATCACCACAAATTCAAAGTGTCCATACCTAGTATGAAAAGCCATCTTTGAAATATCACACTCCCTAACCTTCAACAGATGATAACCAGAATGAAGGTCAATTTGTAGAACTGGGTAGCCCCTTGAAGTTGATCAAAAAAATCATTGATTCTAGGCAATGGATATTTATTCTTGATGGTGTCATTATTCAATTTCCTATAATCAATGCACATCTAAGGAGATCTATCTTTCTTTCTCACAAATAACACTGGAGCACCCTATGGAGATATATTTGGGCTAATGAAACCCTTCTCCAAAAAATCCTTTAGCTGATCTTTCAATTCCTTCAACTCAGTCGATTCCATATGATAAGGAGGGATAGAAATAGGTTGAGTATCTAAGAGAAGATTTATGCGAAAGTCTACTTTCCTTTCAGGAGGAATATAGGGCAAGTCTTCGAGGAACATATCGGAAAATGCATTCACCATCAGAACTAATTCAAGAGTAGATGACTCATACTCCACATCCTTAACCCTCAAAATATAACAAGTAAAACCCTTGGAAATCATCTTTCGTTCTTTATGGTAGGAAACAAACTGACCTTTGACAATGGAGTCACTACCGTTCTATTGTAGAATGGGTTCATTAGGAAGTTGGAACTTGACCTTTCATGTTCTACAATCTATATAGGCATTTGATGCATGCAACTAATCCATCCAAAGAATTACATCAAAATCAAACATCTCAAGTTCCACAAGATCAATCAGAAAGACTATGCAACACAGAAACAGGACAACCTCAATTGACTCTATGAGCAAAAACAGATTCACCCATGTGAGTATAAAGTGAAAAGGGATCCCTCAAAGTTTCGGGACTTAAACAAAACTTAACAGTGATCAAAGGAGGTAAAAAACGGACTTAAACAAAACTTAACAGTGATCAAAGGAGGTAAAAAACACAAATTACACCCAGATCAAAAAATGCATAAACATCAAAACCAAAGACTTTTCGCATACCCATCACAACATCAACGACTTCTTCCACCTCCTACCATGCATGCAAAGCATAGAACCTGTTGTTCTTTGGGGCAACACCTTGTGAAGTTCTTTGCTAGTCTTGCCAACCTCGGGCCACCTGACCTTGACCTCTTTGAGCATTCTTATGACAATCAACAATCTTGTAGTTCTTATCAGTACACCCATAGCATGCACCAAATTCCTTTCGACAAGCACTCAAGTGATTCTTCTTGCACTTATCACACCTGGGAAACTATGGTCCACAAATATTTGGTGCCTTAGAAGGAGGAACTCTATCATTAGCAACTTGAGCATTACAACCCTGGCCATACTTCAAATGACCAAAACCACCACCCCTAGAGTCGGGGAACCTACCATCAAAATGGACTCTCTTAGGATCATGCACTCTTCTCTATTTGAGTTTCTCCCCTTTGATTTGCTATTTATATAAAATAAGTCTATATATATCAATATCATGAATCAGTATCCCTGTATGACACTCTTTCACAAGCAAGTCAGAGATACCAGAAATGATCTTGTACATTCTTGCACAAGGGTCAACCACAATTGTAGAAGCATACTTGGAGAGCTTAGAGAACTTAAGGATATAATCCCTGACACTGATGCTACCCTGCTTTAGGTTGATAAACTAAGTCATCTTGGATTCCCTAAGCTCAAGTGGAAAGAAAAGATCCAAAACGGTAAGCTTGAACTTTTCCAAATTAGCAGCATTACCACAAAACCTCTTCATCGACCATTGAGTGTACCACACTTGAGCTATGTCCTTCAACTGATATGCAGCCAATTCATCTTTCTCTTCAGAAGTGACAGCATAATAGTCAACACATTAGTAAGCTCATTAATGAATCTTGAGCATTCTTATCAATTTTTGACCTATAAAACTCAGGAAGATTCATCCTGGTGAAATTCCTTACCCTATGGAGTGGGATCTCGAAGAACATTAGCCTACCTAGTCTAAGAAGTCACCACCTTGGCAAGCATAGCAAAGATCGTATGAAATTCACCATTAGAGGTAGGCTTTTCCATAGGCCCTTGAGGTGTGGCCCTTATTAGTTGGGGTTGGTCTAGGAACTTTTCCTCGAGGCATCTTCTATAAAGGAGCACGAACACCATCAAGATCAAGAAACCAAACATATAATTCATAGCATAACATAAGATATAAAGAAGTGAAACATTTCCTAGAACATCATCATATCCTCCCACTCATAAGAATGGTACACTTCATACCTATGAATAGAACTCTACTTGACACAGCATGTTGGACTCTGAGGATCATTTACAAACCTAAGGCTTTAATAAAAAGCTTGTCACCACCCAGACCTACTGCCTAAGATTGACATGGCAAATGAGAACCCAAGATTTTCCAAACAAGCATCATAGTATCCATGTTTACATCATCAGTTCAGAAGTGTACTCAAAAACTAAACACATAAGTCTATGGGATAGGAGAAAAGGAATCACGCTATGGGGATGTTATAGGAAATGGGAGAAATATGTATTCACAAAGCACGTAGAACATAAATACTAAGGTTCAAAAAGTATGACTCACGCTATCAGGAAGATTCGGGTCATAGGATCTTTCATAACATAACATAGGCATATTTCATAAGCTTGCAGTCGAATTAGATAATGACAACTGTTAGATAGTCAATACCATAATCAAACCTCCAATCATAACACTTAGCACGTAATCGTAAAGGAGTTCACAGGATGTCCAACACTGCCTCTAGTCATAAGATAAGATAGGGGACATGACATACTCTATGCTTACCCTCAAAGTAAATAAAATAAGTAAAAGCACCATAGGTAGAAGGATGGTGGTTGGTCCCTGGAAGATAGGACTCACCACAACAAGCAAATCATAAGGATCTAAGCTAGATATCGTACGGTGGATGAATGTACTCCTCGGTCCTTACATAGTAAAATCTTTTAGGTAAAAGTATGTGTTAATACATTTGAATATACTAAGTATATGGGATGCTATGCATATGACTTACTAAACTAGCATATAATATTAGATGACATAGGCAAATAATATAGAAAGAGATTTATAGCAATGAAAATAATATTTGAAGATGTTATGAAACTCATGATGCTTGAAATACAATAGTGCTCATATATAGTGGGGATGAGACCTTAACCAATATTCCAAACCCATGTGAGCTATTACATGAATTTGCTCTATTTTACCTCCCATCGGTTAGAGACAATTACTTGGAAAAGGTAATCTACATTACACCTTACGACCTCATCATTTCATATGTGGTGGCTACCTTCTTATGATTTGGTCATTTCGGAATGATTTCCTTATAAGACATATCATATCATATCATAAATGAATAGCCATCCCTTGTGACCCGGTCATTTCAGTGATAGCTACCATTCCTATGTGGCACATAATCAAGGAAAGGGAGATGACCCTTGAGGATAGCCCTGACGTCCCTAATCCATTAGTGCTAAGTCAACCATCCCACGAGAATATTTTTACATATACATGATTTCAAAAGAGTCAAGTCATTTCAATTCATTTCAATATGCATTTAGGCTTAAAAGCCAAATATTCCTCATAATAATTCATTCATGGGCTAAAAATCCAAATCATAGGTCAACATCATGTTTCTCATGCATAGGAATATCTCATTCATTAGACAATATAGTACAAGCACCTAATATGGTCAAAGAGCCATTAACAACAGATATTTATGTAATCACATTCTTTTCATAACAAATATGTGAGCTTAACTCACCAAAAATATTTCATACAAATGGGTGTGAACTTACTCCACTGATAAGTTCATAAATACAATGCTCATGAATTCAAATGCTATGAGTTACACGAGAATAACATAGGTAAATAGAGATTCAACTTCAAATTATTAATACATTGTGCAATTTAGTTAAAAACCTAAGTAAAATTCACATTTAGAACATAATATAGATTACCCATAGACGAATCAAGCTTTAAAACGGACATGTATATTCATAACTTCATAACTTTAATGTAATTCATCATTATATGGCTTAAATCATCTGAAAATCATCAAATAAGTACAACCCATACTTTAATTATATTTAATAAGTAGTACAATTGAAAACCAAAATTTAAAGTAGCGAAAATTCTATGAATTTGAGTAAAAGGAGTTTTGGGTCTTCTTGGTTCAGAGGGACTAAGAATCAAACACAAATACCTTAACTAATAAAGAAGATTAAAGAAAAAATTTGTTGAATAAAGAGCCCTTCCTTGATTCCCAAGCTTGAAACCCATAAGAATTCTTTGAAAAAGACTTTAAAGTGACTTAAGAGAATTTCAAATGTGAGGAGTGAATTTCAATGTGAGGAATAGATTTAGGTCATTAGGAAGTTTTTAGGAAGCATACAAAGTCACAAAAGGACATTAGAATAAACCATTATCACAAAAACGCCATTAATGAAATAAATTGAAAAATTGATAGTCGTCACTTCAAGGGAGGGTATATGGTTCATGAGGCACTACACAGACAATATACTTGCTCATGAACCAACACTTAGATAAAATTTCACTTGGCAAAGGTCCAGAATGGTAATCCCATACTTAGAATTTTTATTGACAAAAATCAATCGCATGGAAGGGCCATACAAGCCGTGTGAAGTTACACCGACCATATAGGTGCCCATACTTTCTCCCTTAGAAAAATTTCCACATGACCAAGTTATAAGACGGTGATTCCATACTTAGAAAAATTTCACTCTAGAAGCAATATGGGAGGC
Source organism: Solanum sejunctum (assembly GCA_025642045.1). Lineage (NCBI taxonomy): Eukaryota > Viridiplantae > Streptophyta > Magnoliopsida > Solanales > Solanaceae > Solanum > Solanum sejunctum. Next base: position 1,554 of record JAOTQJ010066518.1, on the reverse strand, counting down.
CTCATGGGTCGTGTCATACAACATAGGCCGTGAACTTGTCTGTGTGTTAACAACACTTGGTCCAAAAATTATAGGATTTCAAGACAAGGCCACCAGATGGCTCGTGAAGTGTCACACGAATCGTGACGGGTCCAAGTGTCGTGAGCATTAGTTTTGAACACCACATTTAGGGTCCAAATAACCGATAAAGGCCAAAGGCCACTTCACAAGATCACCACTTCAGAAGACCCCCCACATGGACTGTGTGACCTCACACGGGCCGTGAGGTCTCCCCTGAAGTGTCACCTTGGTCTAATGTTTCTCGAAACCAAAATTTTCAAGCTACAATGAGGTTGTACAATGTCTGAGTCCTTATACTATTGCATGACTTCTATTGAGTTCAAAGGGTTAAAGGATCAGCTTCAGGACTTATTGAGTAAGAGGTTCATCTAGACTAGCTAGTCACCATAGGGTGCTCTAGTTTTGTTTGTGAAGAAGGATGGGTTGATGAAAATATATATTAGTTACATACAGTTAAATGGGTGACTATTAAGAATAATGTAATACCCCTCATGTGCTTTAGGATTCCTTACAAGTGTATTTCTTAAATATATCAAAATTTGTGCGTGATTTCAAAAATTCAACTATATATCTTGTTCAAGGGGCAAAATTGAGCTAGAAAAGGGTAGCCCCTGAATTTTTAAAAACCCGTAGCTTAAAAATAATTTTTGCAATGTGGAGCTTTCCCAGTGTACATTCGTGCCCTGGGCATGACGCAGCCTGGGCTCTGGTTAGCACAAATGGAACCTATATGTCTTGTCCGCATTGCGCCTGTGGCGCGGAAGTGCAAAATTTTTAAAAGTTTTCTTGTTTCATCCAAGGGCATTTGGATAAATACCAAATACCCATTTAAATGTGAATAGCCATATACGTCACCATTTCTCACCTTCAAACTCTCAAGAAACACTCTCAAAATCCTCTTAATACACTATCAAACTTCCATTCAATCTTAATAATCTCAAGAAGAAGCTTTGGATTACAAGAACCCAAGTCAAGTTTTGAGCCATCCTCAATGTTTGCTTCAAGAATTCTATGTTTTAACTATGTGGGTCTTCATCCAAGGGTCCTTTCACCCTTCAAACCCAACCTTTTCCTTCGATGAAAATTTCATGGTTTCAAGTTATATTCTTTATGGGTATCTCTTATTATGCATTGTGAATGTAAATTATTTTAGTTTTATCAAGTATTAATTGATTATACATGAATATCCATTTTTAAGCTTATTCATGAATATACGAAAGTTGGGGACTCGAAGACGATCAGATACCGTCCTAGTCTCAACCATAAATGATGCAGACCAGGGATCGGCGGATGTTGATTTTAGGACTCCGTCGGTACCTTATGAGAAATCAAAGTTTTTGGGTTCCGGGGGGAGTATGGTTGCAAGGCTGAAACTTAAAGGAACTGACGGAAGGGCACCACCAGGAGTGGAGCCTGCGGCTTAATTTGACTTCTGGCATATATGTGCTAGTTTTATCATATGTACGTACATATTGTCATGTGTTACTCTTTGTA
>JAOTQJ010066507.1:0-13451 GCA_025642045.1 Solanum sejunctum | reverse complement strand
CATCTATAAATACTATCACGAACACATCCAAGAATGGCTTAAATACCCTATTCATCAAATCCATAAAAATTGTTGGTACATTCATTAGCCTAAATGACATAATAAGAAATTCAAAGTGACTATATCGTGTTCTGAAAGCAGACTTAGGTATATCTTTCTTCTTCACCCTCACTTGGTGATACCTTGATCTCAAATCAATTTTCGAAAAGCATTTGGCACCTTATAACTGATCAACTAAATCATCAATCCTGGGGAAGATGTATTTATTCTTAATTGTCACCCTATTCAATTGTCTATAGTCGATACACATCCTCAAATTTTGTGTACAAATAACACTGGTGCACCCTAAAGGGACATACTAGGTCTTATATAATCCTTCTCCAATAAGTCTTTTAGCTACTCTTTTAATTCACGCAATTCTGTTGGGGCCATTTTATATGGAGGGATAGAAATAGATTGAGTGCCTGGAAGTAATTCAATACCAAAATCTACTTCTCGTTCTTGAGGTAAGCCTATGAGTTCTTCAAGGAACACATCAACAAATTCATTCACTACTGGAACTGATTGAAGAGTTGGTGATTTTGCCTCCGTATCCCTCACTCCAACTAAATGACATATATACCCCTTAGATATCATCTTTCTAGCCTTAAAATAAGAGATACACTTACTCTTTGGCCCCCCAACATTGCCTTCTCATTCAAGAACTACCTCATTTAGACAGTGGAAGTACACTCTCTTAGTTCGGCAACCCACGGTGGCATAGCAAGAAGCTAACCATTCCATACCAATTATAATATCAAATTCCATGATTTTTAGCTCAATAAGGTCAGCCAATGTGTCACGATCACAAATAGTTACTACACAGTCATAATAAATCCTTCTAGCCATAATAGATTCACCAGTTAGTGTAAACATTTCAAATGATTTGTTCAATAATTTGGGTGTCCTCTTAAGCTTCCTAACAACTAGTGGGGTAATGTATGATAGTGTAGAACCAGGTTCAATAAATGCATATACATCATATGAAAAGATGGACAATGTACCTGTAACCACATCAGGTGAAGCTTCCAAATTTTGCCGACTCCCCACAGCATAAGTACGATTCTGGACTTCGCTAGAGCTAGCTGCCCCTCTAACACCTCTATCGCGACCCACATATACTTGCTCAGCCCTACCTAATGGAGGAACTGACGATGATGATGCAATAACTAATCCAGTTGGTTATGTTATATCACCCATATGTCTCCTCGGGAAATCTCTCATCATATGCCCTAGCGCACCACACCAATAACAAGCATTTGTCCTAGCACGACATATACCTGAATAACTTTCTTCCACATTGTTTATAAGGCTGCGTCAGGGTTATTTGTTGGATTACTGAATATCTCGTTGTTTGATCGCCTTGCCCTTCACTTCTTGGACCAAACGGATTTCTTTGAGACCCCTATAGTTGTGGTAGAGCACGGCTGCAAAGTAGGATGATGATGGCCTATGTGGTCTATTAGAAAACTGAGTCCTAGGCTCACATTAGGGTGATATAAACTACCCTATAGACCTGGCCCTCTTATACTACCCTTTCTAACTCTTGTGTCCTTCTCCTTTGCCTCTAATCCTCTAATTTCTGTGCAAAAGCTTGCGTTCTAGCTATATCTATGTCTTTGTTCAACGAAGCAATGGTACTGTCTCTAACCAGATATTTATCCAATCTATCCACATATCAATGAAATCTATCTTCCATAGTAGCAACTACATTAGGAGCATACCTTGCCAAGGAATTAAATTGAAGGTTATACTCCCTCATTCTCATATTCCCTTGGTGGAAGTTCAAGAACTGATCTGCATGAGCCTCTTAGATCTCTAATGGTGAGTAATGGTCAAGAAATTCCTCTTTGAACTCCTTCCAGGTAGTTGGAGGTGCATTTATACCCTTAGAATGCTTCCAAGCTTCATACCACAATATAGCCACTCTCTTCAACCTATATGTTGCTAACTCAACAGCTTCTATACCACTCACATGCATAACATCTAAATTATGCTGAATCTGATCAATAAAGTCTTGGGGATCTTCATTAGAATCTGACTTGCTGAAGGATAGAGGGTCCAAATTACAAAAATCACATATTTTTGTGCCAGCTGCCCCATTCACTGGACCTTCCTGTCTTTGACCTTGTCCAGTAACTCTATGGGTCAATAGTTGGACTTTATTTCTCAGATCCTACACAGTAGCATCAATAGGTGGTTCTGGGGGAATTTCACTACTTCTGGGTTCATCAGGAGCTGGAGGAGTTAGAGATGTCTGTGATAGAGACTCCTCTTAAACCTCATTTTGTTGTCTCACCTGACTGGGTATACCAACCACCACTTCTACTCCCTGCCCTTTACCTTTGTCTTGCCTTGTTTCTGGCATACTTGTTATACAAAATAATTTAGAAGTTAGACATAATGCACCTATTACACTTGACTCTATGGACCGATCTAAAGAATGAAAAGAAAGTAATAACTCCTAAATGCCACATAGCCTCCTGCATATAAATATGGTGCACAACACATCGATAAACAATATCTACATAGACATGGCTTTGTAGACTCCCTAGGATGACTCGCTCTGATACCACTTCTGTTATGCCCAAAGTCTCATTAGGGCGAACTGGCACCTATAGCCGATAAGGCTTGGGAGAACCAACCCGTATCCATACGCTTTCTATACATATTATAAGCAATTTCTATATTTTACATGCCTTTAAGAAAATAAATAGTGATAACAAGCTAAAAGGAAATGTATATGGCTAGGCCATTGGGGCCATATTCTGAAGTACGAGACATGACCACACTTTAATTTACATAGTCTATAAAGCCTCTAGATAAGGAAAAGTATCTGATATGGGTTGAGACAGTCCCCTCCTCGACTAACTATATAATACAAAAATATAAGCTCTGGACACACAAAGCTCTGAAGCAACCTAGAGCTTGGTAACAATAGCTGGATATCCTATACTCCTACTGGGGAGATCTACTAGCACCTGTACCTACAGTGTGAAATGCAGGTTCCCCATAAGGGATGTCTATATGCTATAATGTACCGATACCTGGCTATGTTTTTCCTTTAACCCCTTGGGCTACTCCCCATGATAGGATAGACCCTGGCTAGGTGATTCTTCCACCCCTCGAGTTACCACCCATCAATAAGCAATGTACTTTAATTTATCTTTCAATTACCTGTGAGATGATTCTTTTGGTGGTTGTAATATTAGAGTTATAGGACTGTAGATACAACATATGGCATATAAACGATCACAAAAGACAATACCATAATGAAAGGAGTAGGTTACACAAATAATGAAAACCAGAGGAAGTAGAATAACACATGAACTTTATTTAGTAGAATGAACTCGTGTGTCTTAGTATACAAGTGCGTATGCAGCGCTGCAAGTGGCTATGTATCTGAGCATATGAATATGTAAAAGAGTTGAGACACGGATAATAATTGAGTTAGAGTTGGTAGGTGGTTTTATATATCAAGGAGGGATCTATGTTTCATGCCAAATAATACGAAATCAAGTAGCCTTACATACCTCACTGTACGATCTCACTATTACCTCGAGATAACCTTCCCTTCCTCCAAACTTTTATATATAACATAATATCTGATAAAACTAGCATTAACAGCCAATAGATATATCTTGGCAACCCAATCTCATAAAAAAAAACTCACATGGGCAGCAAGCAAGTAATTATAACCCCGAGCATATTCTTTCAACCCTTCCTACCCTAGTTATGTTTTCTAATACACATTATCATACACATATCATGTGCAGCCTTTTTAAGTGCCATAACAATCCTACAACATCCCACAAGTCACAACACATAACAATTCTACAGAACACACAAATGGGCGGCATAACATTACATCCCTTCGATTCCAAACTTGTTCCAACTTTAACCAAACTATTCCCACCCTATATACAGATAAAACTAGACCTCAAACAGTTCAGAAATAGTCCAAAATAGGTGGAGAATGTGAGAACATAGTCTTTGATCAATCATCCCACAAGTTCCTATTACGAGCACAATTACGATATCACAAAAGAACTCACTTTTAGGGACTGTAAAAATGGTGTAGCAACCTCTATACATCATTATAGAACCAATACTCATTAAGAATAGTATCCTCCCTACATAATCAATATAACAAAAAAGAGAAAAGCTTCTAAGTAAACAAGAAAAATGTACAACAATTTGTGGAACACATGTTGTCCAACAATTTCAGCAAGCATAACTGGCATATATTCTTGTTTGTCATGGGATAAGTGTAACAAATAAATGGATATTTACACTTACCTCATCCTTCAAGATTCATGTTTCTTTTAACAACCCTAGAGGGTTGTATTGGCTGCCTTGTGAAATGAAGCAAAGTGAAAACAAAAGTCATTAGGAAAGCTGAAAAATTATTTCAAGTGAAATTATATAAGGGGCTATTTTGAGCCCTTTTTAAAGAGTCTCTTTGGAGGACTTTATTTTGAAATGTTGGACACTTATTAATATATATTAATAACCTTGTGATGCAGCATCTTGGACCTTACACTTGAGCCTAAATGGTTTTCAAAGTTGATGGGCCTTAGCTGCCCATTTTCCATATTCCTCTTCACTTAGTTTGGGCCCAATTAGCAAAGTGGATTGTGATGTACTTGGGCCCTTTTATTATTCATCTTAGGATGTAAGTATAGTTTATTTCCAATCGTAAAACATAGGATAAAGTTATGCTCTTGGACTTTATTCATTATCGGACTTGGACAAATTCGACGTCGGGCCTCATCTCGATTTAGCTAGCAATTTAAGTTAAGCAAGTAGGTGACTCACCTGCTATCTTCCTAAGTCCTATAAGCACCTCAATTCTCTGACTTTTCTTAGGGTCATGATCTCCTAATTTGACTCAAAACATGTATACACTTGACCCTCTTAAGCGTTAGATGGGCAAATCGACCTATAACATGAGATTCAAGAACTTTTAAAAAATGGGCGCTAATTTGACCAAACCATATCATGATTCATTTGCATAGTACTAGTACATGTAAGATATGGGGTGTTACAGGTATGGCCCCTTTTGAGGCTCTCAATGGTAGATGTTGTAGATCACCTTTTGGGTGGTTTGAGTTGGAGAGGTGGCTTTGTTGGGACCAGATCTGGTTATGGAGACTATTGAGAAGGTTAGGATGATTAGAAGGTTGAAGACAGTCTAAAGTCACCAAAATTACTATGCCGATGTGAGGAGAAGGGACCTTGAATTCAGGGTAGGTGATTGAGTCTATTTGAAAGTGTCACCCATGAAGGGTGTGGTTCATTTTAGTAAGAAGGGCAAGTTGAGTCCAAGATATTTGGGTCCTCATAAGGTAATGAGGAGGATTGGCAAGGTAGCTTATGAGATGGAATTACCTAGTGAGATGGATTTGGTTCGTCTTTCATATATCCATGTTGATGAAATGTATGGGAGACCCTAAAGCTATTATGCCTCTTAATGTTATGGGTGTTCTTGAAGATAACTTGACCTATAAAGAGGTTCCAATTTAGATTTTGGATAGATAAGTAAAGAGGTTGAGGAACAATGATTTGACTTCCATTAAGGTCCTTTGGAGGAATCAGCAAGTTGAAAGTGCTATATGGGAGGCTGAAGCAGACACGCAAAATCGATGTCCTTATCTTTTCCACTCTAATCAAGCCAAAGGTACTATTCTAAGTCCCCTATGTGATTTCATATCCAAGTTTCTTCCCATGACATTTGCATACATTTATGTTTAAATTGAAGAGTTCATGATGATTTTTACACTTATGTTGAGATTTTTGAAATGATGTTTAAGTGCATTGTTGCATCCTTATGTGGGCTGAAATTGTCATGTTTACATGTCTCATATACCTTTCTTTGACATTCAGGGATGAATGTTACCAAGGGGAAGATATTGAAATGACCCCAAAAAGTGCTCGAATGTATGTCTCAAAAGTGCTTGGAACTATAATTTCTATATAACTCAAAATCGGTGCGTTACGTCAAAAATTCAACTTCATAATCTTGATCAGGGGGAAAACTTAAGTGGGCAAAGGGTCTAACCCCGATTTTAGATAAAATAAATCACAATTTTGATTTTCTTGAATCCCTTTTTCCAGTGTTTGTCCGAGATAGTGCCACAGTGCGCCTCCATTGCGGACCAATGTAAAATTGCCTCCGCAATGGGTTCGCATCACAGACCAGATGCAGACCTATGTATTTTGTTACCAGTGATTTTATCTTAGTCCAAGGCTTTTGGGTCTTGGGCGTAAGCCCTCCCATGTGTAAAAACACCTATACATAGTCATATTTTTTATATCATACAAGATATTTTCCAATACTCTCTCAAATACTTAGACTAATATTTTTCTCAGAACTTAAGTGTCCAAATCTCTTCCATATCTTCAGGAATTCATCCAAGCTTGAAGACTCCATTCAAATCTTCTTCAAGGAATTCTCCAAAGTCAAGATATGCGGGTTTCAACCATTGGGTTCTTTTACCCATGGTGCCCAAGCTTTCTTTTTAACTAAATTTCATGATTTACTTATAGGTCTTACTTATTATGAAGTTAACTATGAACTATGTTAGGGTTTCATAAACTTGTGACTATTTAAGCATGTTTTGAGCTATGAATCTATGGTTATTGTTTGATTTGATGAAGGGTTTGATGTATATTGCATGAGGGTATTACCAAGTGTTAGAGGGTGGTTTTACATTGGATTTTATTGCATAATTTCATTGTTGAATTGCATGATCTTACACTAGCCTTACATACCCACCAAGTGTTTGATAAAATGTCCAATTTTGGATTTTTGAACCATTGATGATCCATTGCATGACCTATGAATTGAGTTACTCTATGATAATGAAAGGAAGGTATTTATATGATGGTTTCATGAAAGTATCTATTATGATGAATGTTGACCAATTGCCTAGTTTGGTGGGTAGTTAGCTCGAACTACCACATTAAGGGGTATATACCTCATTCACCTAGCTTAGGGGGGGCGTGGTAGGACCATGCTACCATGTTGAGGGGTATATACCTTAATCACATAGATTAGGGGATTGTAGGCCTATGTTACTACATTGGTGGGTATATACCTTAATCGCCTATCTCGGCTGGTGGTAGGCTCGTGCTACCACATTGGGGGGTATATACCTCAATTGCCTCGCTAAGGAGGTAGTAGGCCTTGGTATCTAATGATGGTCACCTTCTTCACATGTAATATGTTTTTTATAAGTATGTTTTGCTTCAATTATCATTCATTCATCTCATATTACTAATATGCTATCTCTTGCTTATGATATTGCATTTTGCCATGTGCCTATGTCTTGTTACTTTGCATCCTACATATTTAGTATATTCAAATGTACGAATGCACACTCTATGCCTATATGATGTTACCATGTAGGGAATGGAGCATCGATTTATCATCATACTTCTTGTGGCTAGTACTTCTACCCAAAGATAGTTGGTGAGTCCTCAATCCCGGTGAAATGACCCCAAAAAGTGGCCAAAAATATGCCTCGGAATTGCCTTGAATAATAATTTTTATATATCTCAAAATCTATGCGTCATATAAAAATTCGACTTCATATTTTTTTTCAGGGGCTCAAATGGATTGGAAAATAGGACTAATGCCAATTTAAGAGCAACGTAGCTAAATTTGAAAATTACAAAAATGCAATTTCCAGAGAAGATATGCCAAGGGTGCACTACAGTGTATATTTTGCACTGTTTTTCTTTTATGGTCAAAGCCTTTGGGTTTTGGGCCTAAGTATTCCCATGCATGAAAATGACTAAACATAGCCTTATTTATCCCTCATATCATTCAAAACATTCTCCAATACTCACTCAAACACTTAGACAAATATTTCACTCCTAATTCAAGTCTCAAAACTCATCCGAATCTTAAGGTTCTCATTGAAGATTCAAGTCTCCATCTCCAATCATCTTCAAGGATTCTCCAAAGCTAAGGTATGTGAGTTTCTTTCATGAGTTCCTTTCACCCATGATATCCAAGCTCTCTTTTGCCTAAAATGGAATGATTTAAAGTTGATTTACTCATGGGTCTTATCCAATATGAATTTCACTGCACACAATGTTGGAGTTTCATGAATTTATAGTTGTTTTAGCATATTTTTAGCTATGAATCTAAGATCTATTGTGAGATTTGATAAAGGGCTTTGATGTATATGGGTTGAGGATATTACCAAGTATCTGTTGATGGTTTTACATTGAAGTTTCTAACATGATTTCACTCTTGAATTGTATGGTTTTGCACTAGCACTACATTCCCGCCAAGTGTTTGATAAAATGTCTAGATTATGATTTCTTGAGGAAATGAAGTTCCAATGCATGTATTATGAGTTAAATGACTATAAAATGATGAAATAAACGTATGTATATGGTTATCTTATATATAGTGTTGGAATGTGACCATGCCCTACTCAAGGGTTGTGCGCCGAGTAACCCTGTTAAGGGATTTTACCTTGATAACCATGTTGAGGGGTTTTTACCTTGATAACCATATCGAGGGGTTTGTTCCTCAATTACCAAGGGTGGTAGGGTATGATGATCCACCAACGATGTTGGAGGTTTGTACCTTTATTACCATGTTGGAGGGTTCATCCCTTGGTCACCAAGGGTGGTAGGATACGATCATCCACCAACCAAGTGATGGGGTTGGTACCTCAATCACCAAGGGTGATTGGTGCAATGATCCACAATTATGATAGTGATTTATTCTTGCACATGTATTATATTCTATATAAGCATGATTTACTACATAGCATCTCACATGCATGCCATATTGTTATATGTTACTCATTGCCTATGCTTATGCATTTCGACTATATTATTTATATCTTGTTGCATTACATCCTACATACTTACTACATTCAAATATTACTCTATGCCTACATGATATCACCATGTACAACTGCAACCCACTTGATCCACCTCCTCCACATTGCTAGTATGACTTCTTTCAAGCTCTTTGATGAGTCCTCCATTTCGAGGATGATGTTTATGATCCCATATTATGTTTCAAGACTATATTATTTTATGTATAATTTGACTATGAGGGTGAGTCTAGTAGCTTGTCTTCGCCCTAACTAAGTATCTAAGTATTAGAGGTGTTGTTGGACCTGCTTTGTATCATGCTATGAGCTTGACTCTCTCTTGACTCTTAATATTTATGATATAGAAGTTGTCCTTTAGCCCCGTTGTCCATATTTAATATCTTGTGTTGTATTTTATTTCTTCTACGACCAAGGATGTGTAATGATACGTTAAGAGGCTTGCTTAGGGTCTCTTCAGGTTCCCCAAGCATTGTGTCATGTCTAGGTCTAGGCTTAGGTCATGACAAACTTGGCATCAGAGCACTAGGTTGTTAGTTCCTCAGCGTCCAACACACCGCGTCAATTAGATTCTTGTTCATGGTTGTGTTGTGCACCACAACTATAAGCAAGAGGCTATGAGGTGTTTAGGAAATATTTTTAGTCTTCGTACTCTATGTCGTGCTATAGAAGTTGAGGTAAGGTTTTCCCCCTAATGATTGTCCTTTGCTATGCTAGATCATGCCTAAAAAGAGAAGAAGAAGAAGAGCCCACACACACAAGGAGCAATCGGCTATGGAAATTTTCAGGATGCTCTCACTTTGCTTGCACAAGTAGTAGCTAATCAAGCCAACCAAGGGGCCTAAGCTCCTCTTGCTCCTATATCGGCAACTCGGGTGAGAGATTTCATGAGGATGAATTCCCTAGAATTCTATGGGTCAAAGGTGAGTGAGGACCCCAAGAGTTCATTGATAAGGTCTATAAGATTTTGGCTATCATGGGTGTGAGGTCAGAGGATAAGGCAGAATTAGTGTCCTTTAACTCAAAGAGGTAGCACAAATGTGGTAAAACCAATAGAAAGAGAAGAAGGGGGTTAATAATGTGGTACTTTGGGAGGAGTTCAAGATTGTTTTCCTTAATTGGTTCTTCCCTCTTGAGCTTATGGAAGTCAAATTGGTGGAATTGGTGGAATTTATAAAATTGATACAAGGGTCTATGAGTGTGAGAGAATATACCCTCAAGTTCAACCAACTTTCAAAATATTCTCCACACTTGGTGGCCAACTCAAGGTCTAAGATGAATAAATTTATGATAGGTGTTTCTGACTTAGTGAGGGAGGAGTACTGATCCGCTATATTGATTAGTAACATGAAATTTTTCCCATTTGATGACTTATGCCAAACAAATAGAGGAGGATATGTTGAGAAAGATAAGGGGGCATGAGGCCAAGAGAGCCCATCTTGATGGCAAGTTCTAATGTCGAAGGGGTGGCCAGTTCCACCAAGGCTAAGTGTCTTCTCATTGACTTCCCAAAGGCCCAAGGTATTAGTGTTGTGGTTACTAATGATGTGTATCCAAGATGTGGTAAGGGTCATAAGGGCATATGCTTGAGAGACACTAATGCATGTTATGGTTGTGGAGAAGTGGGTCACAAAAAGGTTGATTGCCCTTATGATTGCAACAAGGGTATGGATGTTCGGGCTCAAGGCCGGGGTGCCAATGCAGTTTATTTGGGTAGAGGTAGCCGATAAGATGGTGCCCCGAGGTACAATCAGTTTTATGCTTTGCATGGGAGGCAAGGAGCTTATGATGTGCCCGATGTTATTGCTAGTATGTTGAAAATCTTTGATTTTTATGTGTATGTACTGATTGATCCGGGTTCCACTCTTTATTTTGTTACCCTCTTTGTTGACAAAAAGTTTCATGTTGAACCTGAATTGTTGTGTGAGTCATATGAGGTGTCTACTCCTATTGGTGCATCTATTCTTCCTAAAAACTTATATAGAAATTGTCCCATTTGTATCTTGCATAAAATATTGTCTTGTGATCTTGTTGAGTTGGACATGGTTGATTTTGATTTTATTCTTGAGATGGATAGGTTGCCTGCATATTATGCTTCTATTAATTGTAGAACCTGTACGATCAAATTTCAATTCCTAAATGAACCCATCCTTGAGTGGTAGGTCATGATGAGGTGGTTAAAGGTAGATTCATCTCTTGCATTAAAGCCCGTAAGTTGATCTCTAATGGGTGTCTTTATCATTTTGTAAGGGTTAGTGAAGTGGAGTCCAAAGTCCTTCCTGTAGAATCGGTTCCGGTTGTAAATGAGTTCCTTGATGTCTTTCCAAATGACCTCCCCAATGTTCCTCCTAAAAGGGAGATAGATTTTGGTATATACCTCCTACCCGATACTCAACCCATTTCCATTCCCCTTTACCGTATGGCCCTGGCAGAGATAAAGAAGTTGAAGGAGTAATTGAGGGACTTGTAGTAGAAAAGTTTTATTAGGCCTAGTCAATCAGCTTAGGGTGCACCAATGTTGTTAGTGAAGAAAAAGCATGGGTCTCTGTAACACCCCACGTCTTACAATATTACTACTATGCAAATGAAACATGATATAGTTTGGTCAAATTAGCGCCAATATTTTTAAAAGTTCTTGAATCACTAATTAAAGGGTGATATTTATGTCTAACGCTTTAGAGGGTCGAGTGTATGCATGTTTTGTGTCACATTGAGGAGATCACGGCCCTAAACAAAGTGAGAGAATTGAGGTGCTTGTAGTACTTAGGAAGCTGGCAGGTGAGTCACCTACTTGCTTAGATTAAATTTGCTAGCTAAACGAAGATGAGGGTCGACGTCGAATTTGTGTAAGTCCGATTATGAATAATGTTAGTGTTAAGGTTGTAACTTTAGCCCATGTTTTAGAATCATAAATGGACAAAATTTTCAGCCCAGCAAGTATAATAAAAGGGCCTAAGTACACCACAATCCACTTGGCTAATTGGGCCCAAACTAAGTGAAGAGAAAGTTAGACATTGGGCAGCCTAAGCCCATCAACTTTGAGACTCATTTAGGCCTAAGTGTAAGGGCAAAGATGCTGCATAACCAGCTTAATAATATGTGGTATTAGGTGTTCAAAAGTTCAAAAGAAAGTTGTCCAAATTAGTCCTTTAAAAAGGGGGTTACAAGCAGCAAATTTCATTCACTCTTAGACTTGGAAAATTTCAGCTTTCACAAAAATTTTATTGTTCTTCTTTCTTGACTTTGAAAAGTAGCTAAAGGAAGTTTTAAGGGTTGTTAAGGAGGCTTTCAACCTTAAAGGTAAAGGTAAGTAATTATAGTTGTGTATCTAGTATAGTTTCTTTGTGAAAAATAAGAAATATATGCTAGTATGTTTGTGCCGGAAAATTTGGACATCATGTGTTTAGAAAATTGATGCACACTTGCCTTTTGTTTTAGTGACTTCTCTATAGTTTGTGGGCTTTATTATGAAGATAAGTTGGTTTTATTAACATAGTTTGAGTTATAGATATTACCCTAAGGTTACTGCCCTAATTTTGGTTTTATTTGTCAAACGAGTTTTATTGTGCTATCTTAGGTGTAATGTTGATTGGAACTTGTGAGCTATTGGATGGAAGGCTATTGGCTCACTTCCTTCATGACTTCCTGCGTGCTGTTTTAAGACTATTTTAGAATTGTTTGTTTGTATAAATATTGTAGGAAGTTTGGTTAGAGTTGGAACAGGTTTGGAATTGTCGACGTCGAAATATAGCGAAGGGAGGTAATGTTATACTGTCCATTTGTAGGTTGTGTAGAATTGTTATGTTTTATGCTTTGTGGGTTGTTGTAAGATAGTTGTGGCACTAAAACAGGCTGCCCATGATATGTCTGCGTGAATGTGTGTTAGAAAATACGTTTAGGGGCGGAAAGGTTGAAAAAATACGCACGAGTTTATAAATACCCACTTGTTGTCGTGTGTTGATCTTTTATGTGATTGGGTTGGTAAGGTATACCTATTGGCTACTAATGCTAGTTTTATCACCTACTATATTATAGATAAATATTTGGAGGAAGGGAAAGTTTTCTCGACATAGTAACGAGGTCATACAACGAGGTATGTAAGTCTACTTGATTTCGTATTGTTTGGAATGAAACATAGTTCCTTCCTTGGCACATAATGGCGCTACCCAACTCCGACACAACTATTAACTATGTCTACACTCTTTCACATATTCATATGCTTCCATACATAGTCACCGTCAAATCTACATACATGCTTGGATACCAAGTTACATGGGTCCTTATTACTAAATAAAGTTCAATAGTTATTCCAATTCAAATGCATTTCATTATTTGTGTAACGTACTCTTTTCAGTGTAATATTATCTTGAATGATTATCTATATATCACATGCTACATATACAGCCCTACAACTCTAATATTGTGACCACCAAAAGAACCATCTCAAAGGTAATTGAAAGGTTAACTATATTGTTTTATTGATGGGTGGTAGCCCGAGGGGTGGAAGAATCACCTAGCCAGGGATGATCCTATCATGGGTGGTAGCCCGAG